>OZ024762.1:16595243-16732743 GCA_964016885.1 Eledone cirrhosa
AATGGGAGAGAGAGAAATTACCCTCAGTAGATCCGACAGATGGACCAGCTATTGAGATTGACGAATATAGGGTCCAAGAGGCGTTTAAGGAAATGAAAAATGGTAAGGCTGCTGGACCGTCGGGGATAGTTGCTTAGATGCTGAAGGCATCAGGGGACGTAGGCACTAAACTGGTTGCACACATCATCAATCAGGCTATATATGGCAGTGTCATACCCAAAGACTGGTGCAGCAGTATTCTCATAAATTGCTACAAAAGTAAAGGGGATGCTCTGGAGAGGAGCAATTATAGGGGTATAAAACTGATGGATCAGGTTATGAAAGTGGCAGAAAGGATATTAGCACAACTAATTAGAGAAAGGGTCAAACTAGATGAGATGCAGTTTGCTTTTGTGCCTGGGAAAAGTACAACAGATGCCCTCTTCTTGGTGAAACAATTACAAGAGAGGTTCTTAGAGAAGAATAAGCCACTATACTTAGACTTTGTTGACCTAGAGAAGGCCTTTGATAGGGTACCCCGATCTGTCATCTGGTGGTCCCTAAGGAAACTAGGTGTTGAGGAATGGCTTGTGAGGACAGTGCAAACTTTGTACAGAGGTACTGTCAGTAAAGTCAGGGTAGGAATGGAGTTTAGTGAGGAATTCCAGATACAAGTAGGAGTACATCAAGGTTCGATCCTCAGCCCGCTCTTGTTCATTATAGTCCTCCAAGCTATAACAGAGGAGTTTAAGACTGGCTGTCCATGGGAACTTCTCTATGCTGACGATCTGGTTCTTATAGCAGAATCAGTAGAGGAGTTAGAGAATAAATTCTGGCTATGGAAACAGCAGTTGGAAGCAAGAGGACTGAGAGTGAACCTAGCTAAGACAAAAGTGTTGATGAGTAGAAAAGAGGACAAAACTCTGATTCCGTCAGGGAAATGGCCATGTTCAATATGCAGAAAAGGAACTGGCATAAATTCTATAAAATGCACACAATGCAGATCCTGGGTACACAAGAGATGTAGTGGCATAACAGGCAAACTAACAGGTAGGGAGAAATACGTATGCAGTAGATGTACAGGGAAATTAGACAGTAGAAGTCGCATTGATAGACACATTTTTCAAATGCAGGCGGGTGCTATAGAAGTGGTGGATAGCTTGCAGTACCTAGGAGATCAGATTAGTATGGGAGGGGGGATGGGGGGTTCCGAGGCATAGTATCTAGAATAAGGACGGGTTGGAAGAAGTTTAGGGAGTTGCTTCCTCTGCTGACGAAGAAGTGTTTCTCCCTTCGTACGAAAGGTTGGTTATATGATACCTGTGTGAGGAGCCTGAATTAAGCCGTACAGTGTTTACAAACAAACCGAATATTATAATAAATGTTCGGTAAACCCATACGTACATATATATATGTGTGCATGTATGTATGTACATACTACTGTACGTCTGTATATATATATATGTATGTATGTATACATACTTATATTTAGCTGTACGAAGAGAGAGAAATGAAATTTCATTTTTTCCATTTACCGGTACGCCCGGCCTGCTGACTCACTCGATATGCAAATTAGGCTGCTCAGCCATTAATATGCATAAGGAAAGTATATACTTTCAGACGTTCAATCGACTGACAGGAAGGTATACGGTGCTGATGACAGCTAATAAGCTAGAAACTAGTTCATCGTTCCTTTGTCAGTGTTGAACAAAAGGGCAACAATGGTTGCCGAACACTGTACGGCTTAATTCGGGCTGTCTGTTTACAAACAAACTGAACATTATAATAAATGTTCGGTAAACCCATACGTACATATATATATGTGTGCATGTATGTATGTATATACATACTACTGTATGTCTGTATACATATATGTATGTATGTATACATACTTATATTTAAGTATCAGCCGTACTAAGAGTGAGAAATGAAATTTCATTTTTTCCATTTAATATATATATATATATATATATATATATATATATATATATATATATATGTATAGTTATATATATGTATCTATATATATGTATAGTTATATATATGTATCTATCTATATATGTATATATATATAGTTATATATATGTATCTATATATATATATATATATATATATATATATGTATAGTTATATATATGTATCTATATATATATATATATATGTATAGTTATATATATGTATCTATATATATATATATATATGTATAGTTATATATATGTATCTATCTATCTATATATATAAAATAAAGTTAAATAAAAGTCAAATGATTAAAATTTAGCTTCGTTTATTACTGCTATATATATTTCAGTGACAGCCATCTTTGGCTGTGACCTCTTCAGGCAGTTTGAATTAGTATGGTATAGACAAGTACATATGTTGTTTAGGTGTATGATATTGTCAATACTCTGATATGCCCAGTTCCTTGTTGGGTTGTTAATTCACTGGGGAACTGGAGTCATATCTGTATTTTGTTAGAGATGCCTACTGACTGTAGTAGATTTTACTTATATATATATATATACATATATACATATATACATATATATATATACATCATCATCATCATCATCATCATCTTCGTTTAACGTCCATCTTCCACGCTAGCATATATATATATACATATATACATATATATTAAGATAAGCAGAACAAGTAAAATTCAACCAATTTTTTAAAATACATTAAAAAATACAATATAAATATTTACCTCTTCTAATGGCCCTTACTGATCAGTTTCGCTTTGTAAAACCTCAGAAATCCGATGGATTTCTGATGGAAAACCAAAGCTCATCAGAGAAGCATTTTCCTTTCCTAGGGCTAAACGACCCAGGAACGATAAAATATATGACCTCCTGCCAGCTAATACAAGGTCTTAAATGAAAGGTCGTAAAAGTGACCCGTATGTAACATATATATATATATATATATATATAGTTATATAGTTATATATATGTATCTATCTATCTATATATATATATATATATATATATGATATATTCTCTCTTTTGCAGCTACCTTGAGGTGACATTAAATCCTTACCCAAAGCATATTCCTGACCCCTATTCCAGCTGTAAAGAAGACCACCTGGTCAGTATTGTCACTGGTCACTGGTCACTCCTTATATGGCCACAGACATTTACAGATATTTCATATTTCATTTTCTTGTTGTTGTTTTTTTTTGTATTTTTTTTTTTTGTTCAATTGTTACTGTTGTTGTTTTTCTTGGTGTCAGAAAAGTATGGAGTACCACAAGAAAGCGATGAAGTATGGCCCCTTCAAGCTAAACATGCACCCAGATAGTTATTTCATGCCAAATCCCTACAAACAATCTTCAACAATTGCCATTTCAAAATCAAGATCAAAGTTGAAAGAAGTCATCAAGAACAAAAAACCCATCAAACCATTTATTCCGTCCAATTACGGACACAAGGTAACGTAGCAACATTACTATATTTCAGAAAAACAGCTTTTGTGTGTAATCATCATCACATCATCATCATCACCGTTTTACGTCCATTCTTCCACGCTAGCATGGGTTGGACAAGTTGTCCTGTTGTAGGCAATACGAGGTCAAGTGACCATCTCTTGCTCATACACAACTGATTTTGGTAATGGGGTAGTTCTATACTGTGTTGTTCATTCTCTAATTAAATATATATATGTGTCATCATCATCATCATCATCATCATCATCGTTTAACGTCCGTGTTCCACGCTTGCATGGGTTTGGACGGACATGTGTATATACGATATTAAATAAATGGAAACTATATTTATAAAACCATATTTATTTCATTATACATATTTCAGGGATACCAAATTAAAATATGGTATGCCTTCATCAGACAAAATACAATATATAAACAGTTTTATAAATAATTTTGACGTACCCTATTAGCTGCAACCATTATTTTTGGAAGCTGTCTGGATAGATATGTAGATATGTAGATATGTGTATATATATATATGCAAAAGTTCTATTTAAATTGTTGGGATACAACAAGCAAATATTTTTATAACTGATATAAAGCACTCAACAAGTATTTGGAGTAAACATACGATATTAACAAATGGAAACTATATTTATAAAACCATATTTATTTCATTATACATATTTCAAGGACACCAAGTTAAATTATGGTGTGCTTTAGACGGGTTGTCCTGTTGTGGGCAGTGTCCAGTCGGCTGACCTTGTCTTGCTCATACAGGAACTGATTCTGGCTTGGTTTCTACAGCTGGATGCCCTTCCTAACACCAACCTCATTTACAGTGAGTGCTGGGTGCTTTTTTCCGTGGGCGCCTACACGTCCACTTTACAGTGTGGGCTGGGTGCTTTTTTGCACCTCCACGACCACTTTGCAGTGGGAGGGGGGGGGGGCATATCATCTATATGCTTCAGCTTCGGCTTGTACCCGTGGGAAGTCGGGTGTTCTGTATTACTGCGTAATGCCAGAGGTCTCGGTCTTGTGTCATCGCCTTTGAGAGGTGTATGTATATATATATATATATATATATATATATATATATCATCATCATCATTTTACATCCACTTTTCCCTGCTTGCAAGGGTGGGACGGGTCCTCTTTAGCACAGCATCTCTCCATTCGTCACGGTCCCTCGCCATCTTGTCTGCGAAAGCACATGGCTGAGTGGTTAGAGAATTGGATTCGCAATAGTGAGGTACTATATATATATATTATATAGAGTACCCTAGGACTTACATATGTACAACATACAGAATATAACACTATAGGTACTGTATATATATTATATAGAGTACCCTAGGACTTACATATGTACAACATACAGAATATAACACTATAGGTACTGTATATATATTATATAGAGTACCCTAGGACTTACATATGTACAACATACAGAATATAACACTATAGGTACTGTATATATATTATATAGAGTACCCTAGGACTTACATATGTACAACATACAGAATATAACACTATAGGTACTGTATATATATTATATAGAGTACCACAGGACTTACATATGTACAACATACAGAATATAACACTATAGGTACTGTATATATATTATATAGAGTACCACAGGACTTACATATGTACCACATACAGAATATAACACTATAGGTACTGTATATATACTATATAGAGTACCCTAGGACTTACATATGTACAACATACAGAATATAACACTATAGGTACTGTATATATATTATATAGAGTACCCTAGGACTTACATATGTACAACATACAGAATATAACACTATAGGTACTGTATATATATTATATAGAGTACCCTAGGACTTACATATGTACAACATACAGAATATAACACTATAGGTACTGTATATATACTATATAGAGTACCATAGGACTTACAATACATTGTAAAGTGGTCCAATTGGTATCATGGCAAAAAGCACCCAGTACTCACTGTAATTGAGGTTGGCACTAGGAAGGGCATCCAGCTGTAGAAACCAAGCACCAAAATTGGTTCTGTATGAGCATGACATGGTCACCTAACCTAGCATTGGCCACAAGAGGACAACTCGTCTAACCCATGCCAGCGTGGGAAAATGGACGTTAAACGGTGATGATGATGATGGTGGTGATATATATAATTGTTTCTACTTTTGGCACAAGGCCAGCAATTACCCAGTGTATTACTGGTACTTTATTTTATCGACCCCATAAGGATGAAAGGCAAAGTTAACCTCGGCTTATTTATGTTCATGCACAGAACAAAATCGCTACCATGATATTTCTCTTCTTTTCACACACATGGATATTGCTACATACATACATACATGATGGCTGCACCCTTGTTATCGAGTATGGCCATTGCACGATATTCCATTATTAATAATTATTAATTAATTCTATCGTGCGGTGGATTGGCAGTATCAGTAAAGGGTCAGACGCCATACTTTGAAGCATAGAGTTACGTCCCTTTATGATCTGAGTTCAAATCTCGCCGAGGTTAACTTTGCCTTCCATCCTTACGGGGTCAATAAAATAAAGTACCAGTAATGTACTGGGTAATTGCTGGCCTTGTGCCAAAAGTAGAAACAATTAATTAATACTATCATGCAATACTTGTGCGTGAAGATATTTTTTAAAGTGAGGAAAGACTGTGCACTGAGCCAATCCCACTCTCTGAGTGACAGTAGCTATAACCCAAAAAGAAGAAAAGATCAACATCATCGGTAACTACTGAGCTGAAGGTTTTATGTCAGAGTTATCCCAGTTTCCTGAGTTACCTTCTCCTAGAAGAATGCCCTGACAAAGGCTAGGGGTCCTTCACTCCCAGTGGTTTATATTTACACAATTTCGGATGGCTGTTGACTCTTATGAGTTCTTCCGGCCTTTGTCAGATTTTGTTTTTTGTCCTGCAGGGTGTCCAAAATCACCCTCCCCACCAAGTAAACTTGGTGGGGTTGCCAGTTTAGTCGCCGACGACCCGACCATGTGACAGGTTGTACTGGGTTACATGTTACCAGTAGCACTCAAGAGTGACCCAACATATACATACCTACATACATACATACATATGCCTGTGATTATTGGGGCACTGGGATATGTTAGTAACTGCCTCAATACAAATCTTGAGAAGCTGGGCTTCACAGGAACAGAAAGAACACAACTAGTTAGGAAACTACAAGTACAATCCATTAATGGAACAGTAAAAATATGTAAAACATTCAAAAAATGTTGCATCTAATAACTGCATATACACATGTACAGATACAAAGCATATACACATGCACACATACAACTCAAAACATACACATCCACACATACAATAACATCCATATCTACACATGCATGAATACATACATATCTACCTAGTTGATGTTGTGTAAATTCCAATGAGAGAGTCTTGTGTCTATGTTAGAAACCGACTCTCTCTCTATTGGTAAAACTTTGTGAAATTATAAAACCAGAAGAACATAAATACATATATACATACATGCATACATACATACATATATACATACATACATATATACATGCATACATACATACATATATACATACATACATACATACATACATACATACATACATATATACATGCATACATAAATACATACACATACATACATACATACATACATATAATACATAATACATACATACATATAATACATCCATACATACAAACATACATACATCAATACATATATACATCCATACATACATCCATACATATATACCTACATACATATAAAGTACAGATTAAAGTTTAAGCAAAGAATTTCTGCTTCCACCCTATTATGGGATTTTCTGATACTTACATATACACATTTACTACACACATGCACTTACACATACACACACACATATACACACAAACTTACACACACACATATATATATATATATATATATATATATGTACATATATATTGATGTTGTTGAATGTATCTTGCTGAAATCTATCTAACAACGTTTTCAGGATGGTGGTATGAAGGCAGGAACATTTGATCCTTACCCATCCCATTCCGATGAAACCTACGTGAAACTAAAAGATCGTCCAATACATGTTGTCAACCAATCGGGACGAGTGTTTATTCCGCTCCAGCGAGAAAAGTCTCGGCCAACCAACTCCATTCTGCATCAAAACGTTATGAAGTAAGGCACACTTTACATTCTCTTGGTGTGTTGGGGGTTTGTGGTGAAAAACACAGCCAATCTTTAACCCTTTCATTACCATACTTCTAATGAAAGACACTACCTATGTCATTAAGCCTTTCATTACCATATTTCTAATGAAAGACACTACCTATGTCGTTAACCCTTTCATTACCATATTTCTAATGAAAGACACTGTCTATGTCATTAACCCTTTCATTACCATATTTCTAATGAAAGACACTGTCTATGTCATTAACCTTTTCATTACCATATTTCTAATGAAAGACACTGTCTATGTCTTTAACCCTTTCATTTCCATACTTCTAATGAAAGACACTATCTATGTCATTAACCCTTTCATTACCATATTTCTAATGAAAGACACTGCCTATGACCCTTTCATTGCTGTTGGGCTTTTGGTTACAAGCTTTCAAAGGCCAATGCTTCAGGGTTCACACATGGCAAGAGATTGCGAGGAACTGAAGCCTGAAATAATTTGTTATAGATGTAAGCGGGCAGGCCACATCACTAACAATTGCGACTAGGGAAAATGGCTGATAGCTACCCCTGGAAGTGAATAGACACTACCTGTGAATTTCAAATCATTTTCAAAATAAGCAAGAAGTTGGACATTATTAAGGAGATATTTGGAATGTGTCTGTACCAATTCTATTAGTGGCAGGTCAGTGGACATGGGAGAGGGAGTTATAAAGGTGGTGGTGGTGGTAGTAGTAGTAGTAGTAGTTGGTATAAGGTATTTGGAACACAATTTATCATAGTTGATATCAATATTTTCAGATCGATGAACAGCCAGAACTATAAGACTGTGGAAACGGTGATGTCATATTGACAACAGATGACACAGCAACTTAACAGAAGAATATTTCAAGAACCAAAACCAGTTTTTCAAAGAGTGTAGTTTGTTTTTTTTTTCTCTACAAACAGACGAGGAAATGAAAATAAAAGTAGAGACGAAATTCTTTATAATTATTGAATTTTATTTCAACAAAGAGAAATAAAAGCAGGCAGCTCATCTGCTGATGCCCATATTTCTTTGTTTTCACGGGTCTTATATTCCCAGATATTCAAGGGGCTTATATATATATCAGGGGTTTTATAAGCCCAGATATTCAGGGGGCTTATATATATATATTCAGGGAGCTCTGGGGCTTCTCATTCCATTGGAGCTCTGGGTCTCCCCTAACATTGGAGCTCTGGGGCCTCCACTTCCATTGAAGCCCTGGGGCCTCTCATTCCATTGGAGCTCTGGGGCTTCCCATTCCATTGGAGCTTTGGGGCTTCCCATTCCATTGGAGCTCTGGGGCTTCCCATTCCATTGGAGCCCTGGGGCTTCCCATTCCATTGGAGCTCTGGGGCCTCTCATTCCATTGGAGCTCTGGGGCCTCCACTTCCATTGGAGCTCTGGGGCCTCTCATTCCATTGGAGCTTTGGGGCTTCCCATTCCATTGGAGCCCTGGGGCTTCCCATTCCATTGGAGCTTTGGGGCTTCCCATTCCATTGGAGCTCTGGGGCTTCCCATTCCATTGGAGCTCTGGGGCTTCCCATTCCATTGGAGCTCAGGGGCTTCCCATTCCATTGGAGCTTTGGGGCTTCCCATTCCATTGGAGCTCTGGGGCTTCCCATTCCATTGGAGCTTTGGGGCTTCCCATTCCATTGGAGCTCTGGGGCCTCCACTTCCCTTCGATAGTTCTTCCAACTGCCCACTATAGCAGGAATATGTTTGAGAAGCCCTGTATTGATAAACTGACACAATACTAGCTCTCTACTTGATATTGCCAGTAGGAAGTGTATTACTGGATAAGATTCCAGTAACCAAATACATTATTAACTCTCACAGGAAATGTCTGTCTCTGCCTGGTTACTTCACAAACAATAAAAGCTTGATTCTTGCTGCTGACAAACAGGAATAGCTTAAATAATTTAACCATTTTATTTCAAAGTTTGTGGCATTTTATTTGGTTTTGTTTCACTGATGTCTTTTCAGTTAGTTTCTACATATTTATATTTTATATCTGACATCAAATGACAGTAAGTCAACAAGATAGTTATGTCGGCTTAGTAAAGATGTTAGAAAAACAGGATAGACTGTGGATGTGACAGCAAAAACAAAACTATTTTGATATTTATATTTTTAAAAAAAACACACAGTCCACGCTGTAATGTGGCCGTGTAGGTAACACGGTAAAAACCTCCCAGTCCACACTGTAAACGTGGTTGGTGTTAGGAAGGGCATCCAGCCGTAGAAAACCCGCCAGACAGTCCTATAGGAGCAGGACAACAAATCTTGCCTCAAGTGGGAAAACTCCCGTCCAAACCTATGCAAGCATGGAAGATGGACGTTAAACGATGATGATGATTTTAGACTTAGCTCCGTTTAATTGATTATTTTTCTAGTTAATTTCTCAGGACTAAGAGGAAAGACTAGGTAAAGACTTTGTCTGACTGTTCCCCAGAGGAAAATAGATAACATTTAACTTATTTCTTCCAAGTTACATTTTAAACTTAACTCCGTTTAATTGATTATTTATCTGGTTGATTTCTATGGACTAAGGAGAAAAAATTGGATAAATTTTGTCTGACTATTCTTCAAACTTATAATTTTATATATATATAGTGGTTAGAGCATTGGGCTTGCAATCGAAAGGTTGTGAGTTCAATTCTCAGACTGGGTGATGTGTTGTTTCCTTGAGCAAGACACTTTATTTCACATTGCTCCAGTTTACTCAGCTGTAGAAATGAAATGATAGGGACTGGGGTCCCTATCATTCCACTGCAAAGTGGTCGTGGAGGCGCCACGGCAAAAAAGCACCCAGCACTCACTGTAAATGAGGTTGGTGTTAGAAAGGGCATCCAGCTGTAGAAATCAAGCCAAAATCAGTTCCCGTCCCACCCTTGCAAGCAGGGAAAAGCAGACGTAAAATGATGATGATGAGGATAATGATATATATATATATATATATATATATATATATATATATATATATATATATATATATACATATCCTTGTTAAGCCTTACCGGTAAAGTCTATGCTAAGTATCTGTTGAACTAACTTATAGCAACATAAATAAATATACAGTATTTGCTGACCTATTGGACGCCCCTTCGTATAAAACGCCCCCTAGTTTTACAAGAACATTTTCAGAAAAAAGAAATTTAGTACATTTCTTAATAAATTTATTAAAAATGATTTCATTGTTTTCTCAGAAAAATTGTATTGATAATACTAATAGTAATACAAACTAAAGTGTATTGTATTACTGTATTGGTAATACTAATAGTAATACAAACTAAATTGTTTTAACCTTGATTATCCTCACTCTCTATACGTGTGTTTGTTTGTTTTTTATGAAAATAAGTGCGTCCAATAGGCCGGCAAATACGATAGTTGATTGTGTTTTTGACTGTACTAAATTATTTTGAGGGAACTTTAACTTATATCACCGGTGTCATTCATGGAAGTGAACAATTTATCAACGACACCGCCAACTTGTGTTTCTAACATTATCTAATTTAATATCGTACAAGGATTAATACTGTTATTTCTAGAGATTATTTCATGTTGAGATGAAAGTTAATGTTTGTGGATAAGATACAGGGATCTACATGTTACATGATCGATGATACAACATCTGGAATAGTAAATAATTCACTTCGGAAACATCGTGGATTCTTTGTTCCCAGTTTCACAGGACGAGGGAAATGAGTTTTCAACCACCAACTTATAAACTAAATTCCATTCTTGATCCTTCTTTACTTTACAGCTGCTCCTTTAGTCAAAAAGACATATTATCTGGTTTACAACCACAGAATTTATTGTGTTCTATCCATGGTGAACATCTTGATTTAATACGACATCTACATGTTTATCTACACAGAGACATGGGTTTTAATCACCAAGTTATAATTACGAATAGGCTATGTAGCCGGTAAACACCAAAGAACGCATCACACATCGCTATAGCGTTTCACCAGCCCCTTCTTTCTGTTGTCTGTATCTGTTTATATATTTACCTGTAGATGTGTGCGTGTAGGTTTACACCTGTTGTCTATCTGTTTATCTATTTACCTGTAGATGTGTATGTGTAGGTAGGTTGACACCTCTGTTGTCTATCTGTTTATATATTTACCTGTAGATGTGTGTAACTAAAGTGTAACATACTTTACGAATGGACGACTAAATGATTTTAACTTGTTTTTTTTTTTTTAACAATTGATGGTGGAAAAGATTTCAAATTGTCTTAACTCGGGCCGTAACTCATAGTCTGACACTCTTACCGGCTACATAGCCTGGTAGTCTATTTTAGCAGGACTGGCTACATAGCCTCTTCCTTATATTTAATACAACATCTACATGTTTATCTACACACACATGGGTTTTAATCAGCTATAAGTTTGTTGTTTTCCTGGCCCTTCTTAACTTCATAGCTGCCTTTTGAAGAGGATTTCACGAAACCGAAATAGGGAAGAAAACTTCTAAATATAAGCACATATTATTTGTGATTGCTATCACAGATCACACTTTCTACAATTTTCTAGTAACATTCTTCAGTAAATATTCTTTTATGTACAGAATAGAAGTGTTTATGTAGACAACTTAAAGAGAACCCAAACCAGTAACTAGCTTTCTGGTTCTAAGTTGAAAATATATCTACATTAGATATTTTCCACACATCATCATCATTAATCATAATATATTCTACTCCCAGACATTTCTCAACTTTGATGAATTCCTCAACAGTTAATATGGAAGACTTGGACATTTCTAAAAGAACACTTTTTAATAATATAGAAACAGTTCCACAGACTTACAGTGGTGAGAAACCTTTACCGAATGAAGCATTTACTGAACAAAGATCATTGCATGGAAATATTCCTGAATATTACTGTGAGATTTGTAAGAAAACTTTCTCTTCAGAAGACCAATTATTAACACACAAAGAATTACACGACAAAGAAAAGCCGTTCCACTGTGAAATATGTGGGAAATATTTTGTCTCTAACTATTATTTAAGAAGACATGAAAGAATACACACTGGAGAGAAACCATTTCATTGCGAAATATGTGGAAAATCTTTTGTTACTAACAGTGATTTAAACAGACACAAACGTAGTCACACTGGAGAGAAACCATTTAATTGTGAAATATGTGGGAAATCATTCCCTTACAGTTCTAGTCTAGCAGTTCACCAAAGAATACACACTGGAGAAAAACCCTTCCATTGTGAAATATGTGGGAAGTCTTTTGTCTCTAACAGTGATCTAAAAAGACATAAAAAAATACACACTGGAGAAAAACCGTTCCACTGTGAAATATGTGGTGAATCGTTTATTTGTAATAGTGAGCTAAAAAGACATAAAAGAACACACACTGGAGAGAGACCATATCACTGTGAAATATGTGGCAAATCTTTCTCTGATAATTCTAATCTTTTAGTTCATAATCGTAGTCACTCTGGTGAAAAACCGTATCACTGTGAAATATGTGGAAAATCTTTCTATGCAAATTCTAATCTTGTAGTTCACCAAAGAATACACAGTGGAGAAAAACTTTTTAATTGTGAAATATGTGGGAAATCTTACAGTCAGAATTCTCACCTTGTAGTTCACCAAAGAATACACACTGGAGAAAAACCGTTCCATTGTGAAATATGTGGGAAATGTTTTGTTACTAATGGTCAATTAAAAAGACACGAGAGAACACACACTGGAGAAAGACCCTATCATTGTGAAATATGTGGGAAATCTTTCTCTGATAATTCTGGTCTTGTAGTTCACCAAAGGACACACACTGGAGAGAAACCATTCCATTGTGAAATATGTGGGAAATATTTTGTCTCTGACAGTGATTTGGTAAAACATATTAGAACACACACTGGAGAAAAACCGTATCGCTGTGAAATATGTGAGAAATCGTTCGTCACTAAATGTGTTTTAAAAAAACACAAACAAATACGCCATGACAGAAATATTTTAATTGTGAAATATGAATAATTCTTACATTGCAAATCTAAATTTATTGTCAACGAAAAACAGTGGCATTTTGAAAACAATGTTGGATATTAGGTTTATGTAAAGAGGTCTGGAGGAAGGATCAAAGCCTCTACAGATCCTCCTAGACCTGACATATGTATAATCAATGGTGTTCTAACCATGACCAACTATTGAATGCCCCTTCGTATAAGACACTCCCTGGTTTTACAAGGACATTTTGAGAAAAAAGAAATTTAGCACATTTCTTCATAAATTTATTAAAAATTAATTCATTGTTTTCTCAGAAACTCTTCTATAAGTTCAACATCATAAGATGCTGTAGCATGATCAAACCTTCACGTAACCATGAGCACCATTGAAATATGTATTACAGATTTATGAATAAAGTATTTTTAAACATCTTTACTAAACTTGACAATTATCCTTATTGTAAATATACTCCATCGTGAATCAATAAATTATATTTGGAAGAAAACACTTGATGTTGAGTACTTTAATCTAATTACATCATTATTCCCTGATCAGTGTCTGGCATATGCAGCATGTTTACCAAAACCAGATATATTTTTATGTAGGCCCCCAATAGCCTTGATGTACTGCCCCTTTTCCTCTAATCTGCTCTCTCCCACTGCATCTAGTACCTTCCCTTATCCAGACAACAAAAAATCTTTAACACTTATTAATAAACAAACACGTAGAAATGCACACACAACCATTTCTCCCTTAGCAATGTAAAGTGTGGCTGCTATGACATATATTTACATATATATGGAGGCACATGGCTTAGTGGTTAGAGCATTGGCCTTGCAATCAAAAGGTTGTGAGTTCAATTCTCAGACCGGGTGATGTGTTGTTTCCTTGAGCAAGACACTTTATTTCACATTGCTCCAGTTTACTCAGCTGTAGAAATGAGATGATAGGGACTGGGGTCCATATTCCACTGCAAAGTGGTCGTGGAGGTGCCACGGCAAAAAAGCACCCAGCACTCACTGTAAATGAGGTTGGTGTTAGGAAGGGCATCCAGCTGTAGAGATCAAGCCAGAATCAGTTCCCGTCCCACCCTTGCAAGCAAGGAAAAGCGGACGTAAAATGAAATGATGATGATGATATATGTGTGATGCGCATGGAGGATGTCCGCTGGGTAAAGAAGTGCCAAGAAATCCCAGTAGAAGGAAGACGCAGTAGAAGAAGACCACGAAAAACATGGGCGGAGGTGGTGAGAGCAGACCTCGGATTGCTGAAACTCACAGAGATGACGAAGGACGGTGACAAGTGGAGAGATGCTGTGCTGAATAGGACCTGTCCCACCCTTGCAAACAGAGAAAAGCGGACGTAAAATGATGATGATGATGATATACATAGCTGAATTTAGACTCAGGCTGGCTACACAATGTATCTAATTTTTCTACACACACACACACATATATATCATCTTTGCCAATTTATTCCTGAGAGAGTCATAGGGGCAGAGTCCTCAAACACACCTTCCAACAGGTCCTGTCAGAAGCAACTGTCTCCAACTGATCCAGCTGGATCCCCAACCATCTTGCTTGAGGTCTCACCTGTAAAATCTGTCCAGCAATTCTTTCCTGAGATATTCTAACCACATGGAAGCATGTCCTAGAATCAAAAGGCCTTAAAGTTAACTTGTCTAAGACTAAAGTTCTAGTTTGTAGAAAGGAAAATAGGGTACAGGTGCCCTTAGGGAAATGGCCATGCTCAGTATGTAGGAAAGGAGTAGGCAGAAATTCCATTTTATGTCCCAAATGCCAAGTATGGGTCCATAAAAGATGTGGGATCACAGGTAAACTATCTAAGAACGTAGACTTTATATGGCCGATGCTCAGGTGCAATAAGTAGTAAGTGTCCACAAGATACTAGCTCCTTCTATTACCCAGATGGTTCTATAGAAATAGTAGACACTTTCCGTTGCCTGGGTGACAAAATCAGCAGTGGTGGAGGGTGTTCTGAAAGTACAGTAGCCAGAGTCAGAACGGGATAGAAAAAGTTCAGAGAGCTTATACCGTTGTTGGCCACAAAAGATTTCTCTCTAAAAATGAAAGGCAGATTGTATGATGCCTGTATACGAACAGCAATGCTACATGGCAGTGAGACATGGGCATTACGTGCAGAGGACCTGCGCAGACTGGAAAGGAACGAAGCATGCATGCTCCGTTGGATGTGTAATAGTAATACACGTGAACGGCAAAGCATAAATGAACTAAGTGAGAAATTAGGAATAAGAGGGATCAGATGCTGTTTACTCGAGGGAAGACTTCGTTGGTATGGCCACGTGATGCGTATGAAAGACGACAGCTGTATAAAAAAGTGCAGGGCGATCAAAATTGATGGTAGTTACGGAGTAAGTAGACCCAGAAAAACCTGGGACGATCTGATAAATTTCGACCTTACACACTTGCACTTCTCTAAGACAATGTCACTGGACCGAGATCGTTGGCGCTACACAGTAATACAGCAGACCCGCCTTGCCTATGTACAAAGCGAAACCTACAGTCAGTAGGCACCTCTTAACCAAATATACACCCCAATCCACTACCCCTACCCTATCCTCCCACTAACACCACCCTCTCTCTGTAAAGTTGGTACCACAATATCCAGTCCAAATGAATGAGATCGAGATCGTGTAGGTGTCACGACAAAAAAACACACAGTCCACGCTGTAATGTGGCCGTGTAGGCAACATGGTAAAAAGTTCCCAGTTCCACACTGTAAATGTGGTTGGTGTTAGGAAGGGCATCCAACCGTAGAAAACCTACCAGATAGTCCTATACGAGCGAGACACAGTCACCTGACCAACCTTGCCTCAAGTGGGACAACTCCCGTCTAACCCATGCTAGCGTGGAAGATGGACATTAAACGATGATGATGATGATGCCCATAGTATCGGAGCTGCATGGCTGGAATGAAAATCAGTGCTGCAAAAACTAAGAGGCTCATCCTTTAAAAGAAGCCTGCACAGTGCACTCTCTATGTAAATGGAGTTCCACTGAAGCAGGTAGAGAAATTCAAGTATCTCAGGGCTGTGTTCACGAGTAATAGGAGGCAGGAGGCTGAATTTCCCTTGGACAACATCATACATAGTGTATGTATAGTGTGTTTAGTACAGTGGTATTTGGTTTTATGAAATGAAAGGGACAAAAAGAAAATCACATATATATTTGGTTTAGGCAACACGGTAAAAACCTCCCAGTCCACACTGTAAATGTGGTTGGTGTTAGGAAGGGCATCCAGCTGTAGAAAACCCGCCAGACAGTCCTATGCGAGCAAGACAACCACTCTTGCCTCAAGTGGGGAAAACTCCCGTCCAAACCCATGCAAGCGTGGAACATGGACGTTAAACGATGATGATGATGATATATACTGATACTTCATTGTGTTATAAACAATCTCATATCACTGTTGGATACATACAACTTACACAGAGTGCTTAATTCTGCCTACACCATAATTTATGGATTAAGGTGGTTCAAACACAACACTAACAAATAAACACTGAGATGGAGAAAACAATATATATACATAATGCAGGCCATAATGCAGAAAATTCGTATTGCATCATATACATATTTAATCACATATTACATGTTTCATTGCCGGTCAGCTCGAGGTAAGATTGCTTATGTTCGTTCCTGACTCTGGAGTCAAAAGCTCCTCAGATATGAGCTACCACATGTAGACTCACGTCAAAATGTTTTTGATACTCTGCTCCCCAATAACATTGAGTGCTCATCTTGGCATACTGCCTGTGAATGCAATGCAATTGCACCCTTACTACTATATATGTATATATCATCATCATCATTTAACGTCTATCTTCCATGCTGGCATGGGTTAGACGGGAGTTGTCCCATTTGAGGCAAGATTGGTCGGGTGACTGTATCTCGCTTGTATAGGACTATCTGGCAGGTTTTCTACGGTTGGATGCCCTTCCTAACACCAACCACATTTACAGTGTGGACTGGGAGCTTTTTACTGTTACCTTCACAACCACATTACAACGTGGACTGTTTTTTTATATGTGTATATATACATTGACCTCATACAAGGTTACATCTCAAAGGAGGTTTACACCTGTTCTTTTATGCCAAAACTTTTTAAGGAACTGCGAACAAGGTGTTTTCTATGGTTGTGGGTTCTTTGAAAGGGAAAAATAACAGAAGGCAACACATAAGGTGATTGGTAGTGTGATGGACTCCATGAACACTGGTAAGGGTAGCTTGGAACAGGATGGAAAGGTATCGTGGTGAGTGAAAAGCCTAACCATTGTTTCAGCTACAGCAGCAGAGGAGTTAAGTTATGATGGGTTTGAAGAAAACAGAGTTGGATGTCTTCAATGTAATGACTATATAGACCAGAGGTGAATAAACTAGCAAAGCTTTCAACATAGCTAATGAGTGTTTCAGTGGAGACCAGCAACCTCTGAGGAGCAGGGACTATAGTAGTAGAGATAGACTAGGCAGAGGGAACGGCATATTTAGGGGCAGTGGAGGAGACGAGACCACTGTAATAGAGGTAGACTAGGTAGAGAGGGAACAGCATATTTAGGGGCTGGGGAGTGCCAGTGAGGAGCAGAGGCCATTGTAGTAGAAGTAGACTAGGAAGAGAGGGAACAGCATATTTAGGGGCTGGGGAGGAGCAGAGACCATTGTAGTAGTGTTAGAATATGCAGAAGGAGGAGAGACAATATTTGTGGAACAGAACCTGTTGAATGTCAGCTGCTCACCTTTGCACTGTTGATAAAGCTGGAGTGTCATCCCCTAATGTAGCAACCTTGTCAACCCCTTTTCTACATACCATGATGCCAAATTTTGTCCATTTTCAAGAGAAACTTCAAGCCAACCTTCGTACTTCTGCTGGGTCAAGCCCGACGGGGGCTGACATCTTAAACAAGCCACAACAAATAAGAAAGATTTAGAAGAGAATATACTACTCACTAGATATTCAAACAAAAGTGACATTAGAATTATTACTAGAAATAGTAGCCAAATATTTATCGCTCGCCACGTTTTAAAATATTGAAGGACACATTAGAAGATGTAGTTTTAGATAGTCATATATAAGCTTCACCACAAATATCCGAGTCTACAGAGCTGTTGGTATCACTACCCTCCTCTACGGAGCTGAAAGCTGGATCCTGTACTGAAAGGAGATCAAGCTACTGGAAAGATTCAATCAGCAATGCCTTCGCTCCATCATGGGCATCCGTTGGCAAGACTATGTAACAAACGACGAGGAAGTTCTCGAGAGGACCGATATCACAAGCATTGAGAACATGCTGATGCTGAGACAACTCTGCTGGGCAGGCCATGTCTCGTGCATAAACGACTCTAGGATGCCAAAGGCAGTTTTCTACGGCGAACTACGTCAAGGCAGCGAAACCACGTCCCTTCCCTCGAAAATGCTTCAAGGATCAACTCAAGTGCCAGCTGGTTCAGAGAGAAATGGAAAGCGACCATCAAAACAGCTGCGGCCAGCTGTTAGGAGGGCAGGAAGCCGACAGCTGAAGACAAACATCAAAGTACATACCTACCTCAACTGTACCAGAGCCTGCAGGTCCAGGATTGGCTTCTACGGTCACCCCAGGGTGTGTCGCTGCACAGAACAGAACAACTATTCTTCCCTCAGTTCTTCGCAAGCGAAGAATTTGCCATTTATGCACATATGTTGGTCAACGCTGGAATCTCATTGATTTATATGTCTGTTCCTAGAGGACCTATTCAGGTTACGGCAACTGTTCTTTTGTCCAGACAGCATTGTTTTCAAAATACCGGTGTATCTGTATGTATATGTGTATATATATATATATATATATATATATATATATATATATATATATATATATATATATATATAAATACGCACACATAGATACATCTATATATGCGTGTATGAATTTTGTTGGGGGTTTGAATAGTGAAAATTTCATAAAGCTGCTGTTTACTTTTATTCACAGACTTTAACGAGCAAGACAAGATGACCCGACATGTGTGTAATCGATGGGATTCCTGCCGTGACCATCCTGTGTTTATATGAGTATCAAGGTACCCACATCTACATCGTTGAATGCACCTTTCATTGTCTTAAAAGGGGTTGCAGAAGACGGAACATCTGTGGGTGAGAGGTCGGGGAATGTTAGTGAGTAGCTTTAAATTAATTAGCCATGATTCTATGAAATAAAGAAGCGAAATCACTTTGAAAAAAACAGCGGAACAATAGTAATTATGAGACCGGTGTAGCGATTACATATTGCCCTTTGTTTACATTAACCCCTCGCGCCAACACGGTAATTAGATATTCAGATTACAGGGAGGTGTGGGTGGAATTAATTCTTTTATTTATTTACTTATATTAAACACCAAACACGGTCCTGAGGAGAAAATTAAAAAACTCGCCTTTTTAAAAATAATAAAATTCAACCCTAACCTCTCCCATGATGCAACAGTGAGGGTAAATAAGTTGACGCTTTAGCGACATCAGTTCCTAAAATTTCACCAAGGGGAAATCTCAAGAACGATAACTCTGTCTTTACTTAATCGCAAAAATAGGTGCAAAAATTATTCCGAAAGTTTCTCCTTCACAACACTTGCTATGGACGAAAACGACAATATTAAAAGTATTTTGTGGATTTTTAATAGGTGAACACTTCATTATTTATATATATATATCCCCCACTCTCAAGAGCGTGAAACTAATAAACCTTTGTTTGTACTGCCTCTCTGTTTTCGTTCCCGTTCCAGTTTTCACTATATATATGTATATATATAATGGGTGAACACTTCATTATATATAATATATCATACACACACACACATAATATATATATATATATATATATATATATATATATATATATATATATGTGTGTGTGTGTCTGTGAATGTGTATACACACATACGCTTGTGCCTATACATGAATTATATATATATATGTACGTAAATATATGTATGTGTGTGTGTATGTATGTATATATATATATGTATATATATACACAAAAGCATATGTATGTATACACATTCACATATATATACGTTTGTGTCTATAGGAGAGGGACATATATAATATATATATTCTACATAATATGATATATATAGTATAATATATGATATAATATATATACATATATAATAAATATATACAATATAATATATATGAAAATAATATGCATATATATATATATAATATATACACATATATAATATATATTGGACGTCACTATATAGTGACGTCCTATGAACTGAGTACTCTTACCAAACTTTTACTACAGTATATTAAATATATGATATCATATACTAGATAGATACACATATGTATGAGCGCATAAACATGTACGAAGTTGTTGTACATGTATTTTGAATAACAATTATTATTACTGGGTTTAATAAATGTATCCTGCGTTTGTAATGAAATTTCCACCTTTCAAACCCCACAAAATACTTTCAATATGGTTTTCATCCATAGCAAGTGTTGTGAAATCATTTTTGCACCCATTTTTGCGATTAAGTAAAGACAGAGTTATCGTTCTTGAGATTTCCCCTTGGTGAAATTTAAGGAACTGATGTCGCTAAAGCGTCAACTTATTTACCCTCACTGTTGCATCATGGGAGTATTTACATACTGCCAATTGCTCTTCCTTCTCTATGGTTTGAGGGATATTTAGCTGCTATTTCTAGCATTTTCTACAGTAGAAGAAGCTCTTATTTGAGGGCGATTTCGTTACTAATATTTCTAGCATGTTACAAGATAAACAGGTCGTAACTTTTGGCTGCTATTTCTCGTATAAGGTAGCCATTTTGTTGGGTAGCACCGGCTAATAGTTTGAACGGACTACCTATTGGTTTTCACGTTGAACGGTAGTACTGGCTGGGTAGTTGAACGTTTCTTTAACTGGATGACAAAGGGAAGTAACTCTCTCACGACTAATTTCTAAGAGTTCTTTCCTTTGGATCAAAATTTATAAAATTAGCCCCCCCCCCCCCAACACACACTCAGGCAATTTTATTTTTTAATAACTTCCTTAATAATGTATGTTTTTTAATGAAATTTTGTAGAGGTACGTATTAAGATGTGTAAATTGCAAATATTTAGATGAAATATACATTTAAAGGAAATTTCAACAAATAGACTATATGTTTACAGGAAGAGTTGGCTACAATTTTTAGCATTTTCTAATACATTGAAATATATTGTGTGGAAATTTCGTTACTATTACTAGCATTTTCAAAGTCACCAGAATACGTAATTTGACTGGTTTTCTAGCATTTTACAAGCCGTCAGCGTGTGATTTGAGAGGGACTTGGCTGCTGTTTCTTGCTTCTTCTAGGACACTATGTCGCGTGATTTGAGGAATATTTTAGCTGCTATTTTTAGCAGTTTCTGCGGTAGTGAACTGTGTTATTTGAAGGCGGTTCAGTTGTTATTTGTAGTAAGATTTACGGCATCACGGTTTATGTTTTACCCGAGATTTGGCGGCTATTTCTAACATTTTATGTGTGCGTGTGTTTATACTTGACTATGTGTATGATTTATTAAATGTATGTGTGTGAGAGAGTGTAAAAGCTATACAGATATATAGAGAGAAGGTATATATTTGGATTTTGGTCTTCAAATTTGTTATTACTATATATATAGAAATAATAAATTTGAAGACCAAAATCCAAATATATAGAGAGAGAGAGAGGCAAATCAGCGATGTTTACGATGAGAGAAGCTAATAAAATACATGGTAAACTTCTTTATTAGTTTAGATAAGTTTATAAAGAATGTGTTAAGATAGACAAGACAAAGTAATAGTATTTGTAAGGACATTATGCGATTTATTTATATTTTAATGTTTTATTCATCGTCTGCCGCCATTAACAACAGAGGTAAAGAGAGGAGTGGTGGGAGGTAGTCATAACAACCGTGGTAGTAGAACTGTTTTCAAAGAGACGATATGCACCAAATTTTATTTACTAAAATTAGTGACAAATTAAAATATTACGAATGTTTAAAACTAATTATTTCTTGATTTTTAGAATGCTTAAAATGTTTAGTAATTCATGTCTAAAGTTTTAATATTTTTAGATTCGCAGCAAACCTGAAACTCGTCGTATATATATATATATATATATATTTTAATCATTTGACTTTTTATTTAACACTACTCCGGAGTAACAAAACCAACCTGCGCACTTCGTCGAGTGCTCCAGCCTGCATACTAAGGTGTTGGTATACAACCAACATAAACTCAAAATCTCTCTCTATATATATATATATGAATGGAAAGGGACAAGGCTGTGTGATTACTAAGAACGCGTACACTTGTGTATGTGTATATATATATATATTATAAACATGATCATCGTCGTCGTTTTCCCAGTTGGTTCTATATAGATCAAGTCAGTACTGTAGCGGGGGCTACTGATCTCAAGCCAGGGTGCTTCGTCCTGCTTATGTACGGTCTCACGTTCTATCGAATGCACTAGAAAGGTTGTCATGCCTTTGACACAACTGAAGGGTCCTCCCAACCCTTTATTCAGCAAGTTTTCTACGGCTAGATGCTCTTCCTATCACCAGTGTGTACTGGGCGTATTTATCATGTGGATCACCAAACACTAGGTATTGCTGTTATGTCCTTGACACAACTAAAGGGTCCTTCTAACCCTTTATTTGGCAAGCCCTCCATGGCTGGATGTCCTTCCCATTACCAACCACTTCACAAGGGGACAGCAGCTAGGAATGTGTATGTAGTGATGTTGAGAATAGCTTTCAGTAAGTGCCAGTGGAAGGTAGGTAAGGTCACATTGTATGTTGCCAGTTAGGTTATCTTCAGCACCAGCCCTCGCAGTGTGTTAGTCATTTCTTTTGTGAGGTTCATGCTTGTGTGCGTGGGTTGGGTTGGCAAAGTGTATCAAGGGTCAAGGGGTTTGAGAGGAGTGTGGTCAAATAAGCAAGTTCGACCTTGATGAGGTGCAGGGGACATTTAGCTAGTGAGGGTAGGGTATTAAAGTCCGAGAGAATGGATGGCTTGAGACAGTGGTGAGGCATTGACGAAGTTTGAGCACCAGAGTTCAAATAAATAAACCACACGAGTTCTTTGATACTACAAGGAGAAATGACAACCATCCACTACATAGATTTAAAGAGGGAAGATACACTATCACACTTGCAAATAGCCAACTCTTTTCCTAACGAGTAAGGATGCGGTCCAAGGGTCCTCAGAATATATTTTGAAGAGGACTAATAATAATAATTGTTTCTACTTTTGGCACAAGGCCAGCAATTACTGGTACTTTATTTTATCGACCCCCGTAAGGATGAAAGGCAAAGTTAACCTTGGCGGGATTTGAACTCAGAATGGCAAGAGCCGTAACTCTATGCTGCAAAGCATGGCGTCCGACCCTCTACTGATTCTGCCAATCTACCGCCCATTAGAACTATAAGGGGACTAGAAATATAATATATATATATATACACACTTTACATATATATACATAGGTAAAATTCCGACCACTTGCCTCAGCAGTTCGGATCTTATAGATCTCTCGACATCTCCATATGCATTGAGTACTCCCATCATAAGTGGTCTTCCTGGTTTCAGCACCAGTCCCTGTATAAACATGTGTTTATACACATACATTTATATATACAAACATATGATCTTTATCTATATACTTACATGTACATATTTCTTTTTCACCGTTCATTTAAACGATTTCAGTAGTCTGTTGGTAAACTATACAAATGGCTTTTATCCTTGTTCAATCTTCGTGAGATTCCCCCCACCCCCCTTTCTGTAAAAAAAGGAAACCGTAAACCCCATACACAGCTCTTTCCATTGCCAGAAAAACTAAGTTATAAGAGAGGCAACTGGGTATGATATAAAGTTGTTTTTATGGGAAGCAACTCCAATATGAATACAAACAACAAACAGTATATCTGGGATCATGCAAAATATTCCAGCAATAACCGTAAGCTATTAATAACACACAGCCAGACAAAAAGAGGGACAAGCAGAGCGATGTCATGATTTTTATTCCTTAACACGAGTTCAATTTTACAACTGTTCATTTCTTTAAATTTCTTTTCCTTAATCGATTTTCTAAAGTGGTTAGTGAAGAGCAGTAGTGGGATAAAGAACGTCAAGTGTTCCACTTTTTAAAAAATTTTATTTTGTTTTAAAATAGCCCAAGAGATTGATATTTCAAACCATCATACATTTAATAAAAGAAGAGATGAGAGTCGTTATATGAATGAGAGTTTAGACAAATTTATATCCATACACACATAATACACTATGTGAACTCAGTATCCCAGCCCATTCATCAAGTCCCTTTTTAAAATTTAATTTGTAAGAAATAGGGGATAAAAATTAACTCCCACATCAGTAGGGACCTAGAAAATGTTAAGACAAGTTACTGTTGTAAATATATCAGTCAATACATAATGTAAGCCCCAACTTATCCAAATAGATTTGGCAGAAGAAAGAAGCACAACTGACAAATGTTTTAATGAGCTCCTAATTATCAATACATTAAACATAGGAAGTTCCTAATTATTTTATATCGACCCCATTCTAGAAATCTGAATGGAGGCAAAAAAAGTGAAAAATTTTAAATAAACCCCAATTAGAGAACACTATTGCTCTGGTAGCAGAGATCTTGACATACTTGTACAATACTGATCTGGTAGCAGAGATCTTGACATTCTTGTACAATACTGCTCTGGTGGCAGAGATCTTGACATTCTTGTACAATACTGATCTGGTAGCAGAGATCTTGACATTCTTGTACAATACTGATCTGGTAGCAGAGATCTTGACATTCTTGTACAATACTGCTCTGGTGGCAGAGATCTTGACATTCTTGTACAATACTGCTCTGGTGGCAGAGATCTTGACATTCTTGTACAATCATGATAGAAAGTAAGATATGGAACTTAAAAAAAAAGAAAAAGTCAAGTCTAATAAAACAAATTAGATATTTAAGAATGTAGCAACAAACAGGGAGAGGGAGGGTTTTAGAAGGAAGGAGAGAAAAGTTAAAATAATCTAGAACTGAATATGTTTAAATATGTACCAGAAAATGACTAGAAAAAATAAGGGTTTAAAAAATGCAATGTGAGGGTCTTATAGTTTTTTCTTTAAAATTATTTAAATTTCAAACAGATTACAAAAAAAAACCCTTTAATCAAAGAAATAGTGAGACAGGTTAAATCTATAAAAAAAAAAAAAAAAAAAAAAAGAAATTTACAGCACACACTCAAGCTGGTCTCCTAGAAACTTTCAGTGTTTTAAGATGAAGCAAAGCAAATGAAATGGCCAGCCCTGCTAATATCAAAGTAAATAGACATAAAATAGGTCCCTAATAATTATACAGAATAGACAGACGTAAAATGGATCCCTAATAATCATATAAGGCATAAAATACCCTTAACGTAAAATACAAGCAAGGAAGAGGAAGAAAAGGAGACAGCATTAAAAAAAATTATACAAATAAAATAATCAAAAAGTTTTGGTTTTTTTTTGCAGTTTAAATACAAGTTATTTTTGTTGATTTTGTAAATTTTATTTTTCCCATTTTTGTAAGCTTTTTATTTTTTTAAATTATATTCTTATCTATTGTTACTTTTGTGGCTTTTAAATATCTTTGTTGTTTTTGTCTCTTGTTTACTTTTTCATTTTTTTTGTATTGTTTTGTTTTTGTTCAAAAAAAAAAATATATATAATCATAGCTCAGTACTACTAAACAGACGTCCAATGTAGTTGGTGGCTCAATTGGTCTGAGTGTTTGGGGGAAGGGAAAGGGGGGAAAAAGGTTTGGAACTGTCCGACAGGGTTAGGTGGTGTTAATTTACTGCAAGGCAGCAGCAGCAGCCAAACATAGTGGCCGCGCACACAATAGAGAAGAGATAGAATCACATATTGGCTAGAAATCAAACAAACGAGATAGTCCCTAGAGAAACAGAAGCAAAGACACAGAACAATATTACAATAAATAAATAAATAAAATAATAATTATTATTTTAGGCACAAGGCCAGCAATATGTAGGGAGGGGAAAGTCAACTATGTTGACCCTCCAGTGTATTACTGGTACTTTATTCTATCGACCCCGTAAGGATGAAAGGCAAAGTTAACCTCGGCGGGATGTGAAATATATAATAATAATAATAATAATGATTTCTGATTTAGGCACAAGGCCAGCAATTTTAGAAGAGGGCGGAAAGTCGATTAAATCGATCCCAGTACATTACTGGTACTTTATTTTTATCGATCACATAAGGATGAAAGGTAAAGTTGACCTCGGTGGGATTTGAAATATATAATAAGTATTAGTAGTAGTAAGAACAATTTTTGTTGTATTTTTTTTTCTTGGTTTTTCTCTCCATATTTGAGGTTGTTTTTCAATTAAAGAATAAAAACCAAAACAAAAATAAAGAGAAACTAAAAAAGCTAAAAGTTAAGTGAAATTTAGAAACTGAATGTTGATCAGGGTCTACGTAAGGTAGGGGACAAGTTTTGTGAGTGTGAAATTTGAAATACAGGAAACAACACACCAGTTCTGATTGCAGTGTATGTATGCATATGTATACACATATATATATACATATGTATGTATATACACGTGTATATATATATATATATATATATATATATATATGTGTGTGTATCCCATATCATCTTGTCACTTTTATCTCCGATGATGGAATTTTAAAAACAGCCATAATGCTTCTCTACCACACAGCCAACAATGCGCACAAACACATAAACACACATACACACACACACACAAATATATATATATGCACACATACACATACATATACACACGTTGCCATTGGATTCCACTAGGGGAAGGGAAAGGGAGAAGTGAGGGGGTGTTGTTTTTGTTGTCCAGTTTGGTAGTAGATGTGATAGTAGTAATAGTTGTAGTAGTAGTAGTAGTAGTAGTAGTAAGGAGGAGAGTGTCTTGAATAGAATTTATTTCTCTCAAGTCATCAGGTCAACTTAATTAATCAGCAGCTAATTCATGTCCATTCTGCTTTAATCATCATCTTCGTCTTCAGATTCTTCTTCAGCCTGTTCCAACCATGTCAGCCACTGATTCACCTACAACACACAAAAAATAATTTAATGAAATAAAAGTTTTTAAGTAAGTTTCATTTGAAACAACGAGCAAAGTAGAAATAAACTTTTGCTGTATTTTTGACTAAAGAAATTAGCCTGATAGTGAGGTTTAAAACCTTCTAAAATGGAGAAAAAAAAAATGAGTATTAACGTCAATACTCATCCTTTGCCATTTTAGGTCCTTAACCTCACTATCAGGCTAATTTCTTTAGTAAAAAATACGGCAAAAGCTTATTTCTACTAAATTACAAAGTTTTTATTTTTACTAAGTTGAAACCACCCAAAACTACCTTAGAAATAGATACTGATCTGTCTTTTGAAGTGTTTATATTTATCTAAAAACTTCCATATCACTCTGACCAATTGACAAGATCTCAGACTTCATTCGCTTACCGAGTAGGGTGAACCATGTCAAATTGGACCAAGGAAACTGTTTCCATTCGTCTTTCCATTGCTGATACTATCTACCAGACACATCTCCCGGCAGAAGGAGCAATGTGAAATAAGGTGTCTTGCTCAAGAACACAACACAAAACCAGTCCAGGAATCGAACCCATGGCATTAGGATCATAAGTCCAACACCCTTACCACAAGGCCACGAGCTTCCACCAAAATAGAAAACCAGCCACCGAATGCCGAAACTCGGGACCTTTAAATCTTCAGTCTAACATTCTCCCAACTGAGCTATTTCAGCTGGTTAACTCTTTACCATTTACATTACTCTATATATACTATTGTATTTTCACGGTAAAGGCTTTACCTTACATAACATTTACATTACTCTGTATATACTATTGTATGTTCACGGTAAGGGCTTTACTTTACATAACATCTTACATAACATTTACAGTACTCTATATATACTATTGTATTTTCACGGTAAAGGCTTTACCTTACATAACATTTACATTACTCTGTATATACTATTGTATGTTCACGGTAAAGGCTTTACCTTACATAATTATCTCACATAATATCGAAGCTATGAAATTTTGATATTTATTTTGAGGACAATCCTTAAACATCAGTATGAGTGGCATGTCACAGCCAGTTTGAACAGAAAGAGGCGAGAGAATTCTGGCTATATCTGGCCAGTCTAAATAGTAAAGATATATCAAAGAGAAATATTTAAGTACCTGAAAGAGTGCCTTTCCTTTGCCAGGGTATTCATCATTAATGTCTTCCTTCCATTTCAGGAATGCCTCTTCTTCAATAATCTCCATATCATAGAAATGCATAAAGAATCGTCGCAACATATCTACAGAACAGAAACAAATTGTAAACAATAGGTGCAGGCATATAGCAGGACATTCTTGTAGTATGGAACCACAATAACAGGACATTCTTGTAATATAGAACAATAAGAGGACATTCTCATAGTATGGAACCACAATAGCAGGACACTCTCGTAGTATGGAACCACAATAGCAGGACATTGTCGTAGTATGGAACCACAATAGCAGGACATTCTTGTAATATAGAACAATAGGAGGACATTCTCATAGTATGGAACCACAATAGCAGGACATTCTCATAGTATAGAACCACATTAACAGGACATTCTCGTAGTATGGAACCACAATAGCAGGACATTCTCATAGTATAGAACCACATTAACAGGACATTCTCGTAGTATGGAACCACAATAGCAGGACATTCTCATAGTATAGAACCACATTAACAGGACATTCTCGTAGTATGGAACCACAATAACAGGACATTCTCGTAGTATGGAACCACAATAGCAGGACATTCTCGTATGGAACCACATTAACAGGACATTCTCGTAGTATGGAACCACAATAACAGGACATTCTCGTAGTATGGAACCACAATAGCAGGACATTCTCGTAGTATGGAACCACAATAGCAGGACATTGTCGTAGTATGGAACCACAATAGCAGGACACTCTCGTAGTATGGAACCACAATAGCAGGACATTCTCGTAGTATGGAACCACAATAGCAGGACATTCTCGTAGTATGGAACCACAATAGCAGGACACTCTCGTAGTATGGAACCACAATAGCAGGACATTCTCATAGTATAGAACCACAATAGCAGGACATTCTCGTAGTATGGAACCACAATAGCAGGACATTCTCGAAGTATGGAACCACAATAACAGGACATTCTCGAAGTATAGAACAGCAGATTGTATCATGTCTGTGGCTATGTTCTGGAATTCAGTGACCTCACACAAGGAAGTACCAGAAGTCAATATGATTGACTAAATAACTTCAGGAGGGTGTCCCCTACATAGTCACAGTGATGCCACCGCATCATTGCAGGTCCAATGACTGACACCAGTAAAAAAGTTCTGAGGTCCATGTGATTGACGAGATCCTTTCAAGGCAGTGCCCCAGCATGGCCACAGTCTACAGACTGAAACCAATAAAAAAAAGTACTGGTGTCAATATGATAAACTGAATCCTTTCAAAGCAGTGCCCCAGCATTACCTCAATACAATGACTGAAACCAATAAAAGAGTACTGGGGTCAATACAATTGACCTAAATCCTTTCAAGAAGGTGCCCTAAATATGCCGAGAATTACTTACTTTTGGGGAACTGGTTGTTATAACAAAACACCTGAGATGCATATAATGCAACAACTTGAAGGTCTGTGTGGTCATGAAGAAATTGCTGAAGGACAACCTATAAAAAAAAAGACAAGTGATTAACATACACAACTTAATAAGGTTGCAGTAAAATTAACTATATAGTACCGCCGTGTTCCTGCCATAGCTATAACTTAAACATAATCTCTACCAGATTCCCATTAACCCAAGTATGAGAGGGTCAACTTTAGAGACAGAGACCCGAGTATGAGAGGGTCAACTTTAGAGACAGAGACCCAAGTATGAGAGGGTCAACTTTAGAGACAGAGACCCAAGTATGAGAGGGTCAACTTTAGAGACAGAGACCCAAGTATGAGAGGGTCAAATTTAGAGACAAAGACCCAAGTATAAGAGGGTCAACTTTAGAGACAGAGACCCAAGTATGAGAGGGTTAAGTTTAGAAACAGAGGCCCAAGTATGAGAGGGTTAAGTTTAAAGACAGAGACCCAAGTATGAGAGGGTTAAGTTTAGAGACAGAAGCCCAAGTATGAGAGGGTCAACTTTAGAGAGACCCAAGTATGAGAGGGTTAAGTTTAGAGACAGAGACCCAAGTATGAGAGGGTTAAGTTTAGGGACAGGGGCCCCAAGTATGAAAGGTTAAGTTTAGAGACAAAGAATAAATAATTTATTGCTTGGTCCTAGAATATTTTGGAACTAATTTTATCTATCTTGATAGGATTTGAAATCAAAAACTATAATTAATACATTGTCTCCACTGCTGTCACCATCATCACCATTATTATGTCCTTTTCCATGCTGGCGTGGGTTTGACAAAACCTTTAGAGGCAGTATTTCTATGGCCAGATACCCTTCCTGATACTAACAATTACTTTATTAACATATAGTTAATTGGATAAACTAAAACATTTACACCTTGAATAGGATATCTTAGTTTATACAACACAATACCATTGAAGAAAGGATATCTTGGTTTATAAAACACAATACCATTGAAGAAAGGATATCTTGGTTTATACAACACAATACCATTGAAGAAAGGATATCTTGGTTTATACAACACAATACCATTGAAGAAAGGATATCTTAGTTTATACAACACAATACCATTGAAGAAACAATATCTTGGTTTATACAACACAATACCATTGAAGAAAGGATATCTTGGTTTATACAACACAACACCATTGAAGAAAGGATATCTTACTTTTAGTTTATCCAACATATCTTTCTCTTTCTCAACCAAATGTTTCTCTGGTGGTATACTGGGGTCGCAGTTTTCCAATAAAGTTGATGCCTTTGTAATATATTTTAAAATGCTGAAGAGGAAATAAAGGTAAAACTTAAAGACAGATCTGGAACCAGGTGAAATGGTAGTAAAATAACATTACAAAACAGAATAAGATTTTAATATTCTTCATTAGAGAATTTGAAATAATGATTTTTAATTTTGGAACCAGAAAGCCAGAAATGTCTTTTGGGAGGTAGAAAAAGTCGATTGTATCAGCCCCCAGTTTTTGACTGGTACTTCATTATTTTAACTCCAGAAGAACGAAAGACAAAATTGACCCCAGCGGGAATTAAACTCTGAATGTAATACATTATACTTGACGCTCTAATGTGATTTTGTCAACCCTCAGTCCTAGCGGGAAGTGAATAATAATAATAATAATAATAATCAATCCGTTTTATAGTAAACCACCCCTGGTTCTAGGATACATGGCAGTTTATATTTTTAAAATCATCCATTGTAATTTCATGTAAGAACATTTCTAAAATAATGTTCCTAACACCAATTTAGTAACAAAGTTATGTTACTAGATCCCATCAAATACTAAATTGTTTTAGAATCATAGGCTGTGGCTTTCATTGAAGATATTGTACAAGTCATTGCACATTGCCAAATCACTGTTTAACGTCCATTTTTCTACCAAACTAGCATGGGTTAGATGAGTTGCCCTGTTGTGAGACAAGCCAGACCTGATGACTGTCTTGCTCATACAGAACTGTTTCTGGCTTGGCCTCTACAGCTGGATACCCTTCCTAATACCAACCACATTTATAGTGTGGGCTGGGCGGTTTTTGTCATGACACCTACACAACCACTTTATAGTGTGGGTTGGGCGGTTTTGTCATGACACCTACACGACCACTTTATAGTGTGGGCTGGGCGGTTTTTGTCATGACACCTACACAACCACTTTATAGTGTGGGTTGGGCGGTTTTGTCATGACGCCTACACGACCACTTTATAGTGTGGGTTGGGCGGTTTTGTCATGACGCCTACACGACCACTTTATAGTGTTTAGAGAAGTCCTCGTGTTCATGCCTAACTCTCACTAAGGACCTCTCATGGTGAATGCACATCCCCCCCCAACAACCGACATTCTACAAAGCTAAGGTAACACCAAAAATGGAGTACTCTTCTCAAATCTAGACTGTATCCAGGAAAAAAAAGCCATTTATCTGATTGGCAGAAAGTGAATGTTAGACACACTCCAGCCTTTGACCCACATTCCTACCACAACTACAATAGTAACTGCTCCTCAATGTTGGTCATGACATCTACACGACCACTTTATAGTGTGGGCTAGGTGGTTTTTGTCATCACACCTACACGACCACTTTACAGTTTTCATTATCATCATCATCATCAATATTATAACAAAGAAAAGTATCTTTTCTAACCTTGTGGTAAGAATATTAATAAAACCAGGGCTTTGATGCAGGTCATTCTGTACTTTGTCCTTGATCCATTTAAATATTGCTGTGGCACTAGGGTCAGTCTGAATTTGTTTCCAAAGTTCAGATTGAATACGGAGAAGAGGAAATAGAAAACTAAGACTCCTGTCTTCCAAAATCTCCATCATTTTCTCTTTACTCTGGTCACATTCTGGGTGGAAAAAATAAAAATAAATATAACTGGTGTCAAAACCACACATATCTCTCTCTCAATGTCCTGTACCACACGAAACCACATTAACAATACATTTTTTTAAAAGAACAAAACAATCACTTTGACTGTATCACATTAAACACTAAAGTCTTTATTTAGTTTACTACAGGTTTTCACACAATGATCTGTCAACTAGTAAAGATACTATAAACATTTGAAATTACAAGCCTCATTAGCAAGACAGTCTTGAAAAGTATAAAACAACACTATAACTGATTAACATTAAAAATTTAAGTTTTTACTAATACTGCAAATTTTCCTAATAATCTGTCCACTAGTAAAGACACTGCAAACATTTGAAATAAACTTGTTTGAGATATTTTGTTAAATCATTTCAGAATGTAAAGAGAGACACAACACCACAAGTGTTCTAACATCTTCATGGCCACATTTCTAATGCAACACAACACCCTCTATTTCAATTAGTTAATGAAGAATTTTGAGGGATTTACTAAAATTATCAATCATTTCATTACTAAGATAGTAACTTAATGAAGGTTCTTGTATAAAAATATGTTGGAAGATTTTAATTTAGAATTGGAAACCTTTAAAATGAGTGCTTTTATTTCAAAGAATCGGGGCCAATTTTGGCTGGGTTGGTAATGAAAGGGTTAAGGCCACCTTCCTTTAGACCCTTTAACAAATATATCATACCCATTATAGTCGTTTTGACCTTAGTGCTTGATTGGTACCTTATCGACCCCAAAAGGGAGCAAGGCAAAGTTAGCCTCCATGGGATTTCAACTGAGAATACAGAGAGCCGAATTGAATATCCCCAAAACTTTCTACCCAACGCTGTAAAGCCTCAACCAGTACCAATAGAAATATTAAATGACAGTCACTTGTCACAACTTAGAAATAGAAATCTGCTTTAGAAAAAGGCTGCGATGAATTTTATTTCTAATTTTTTAATTTAAAAAAATTATTTTTAGAAGAAATAATAAAAAGTTAACAAATACATTATTTAAATGTGAAAATATGAGCTCTTACCAGGTAACATGTCTTGCAGGTTTATCTTACTTTCATTAAAGACATTCACTAGCCATTCCTTGTCCTTCTGTTTGTGCATTTGTTGTAGAGAAATAAGGAAGAGTGGATAGTGGGCTCCTTTATCCAAAACCTCTGCAAGATCTGACAGGCTGATAACATTCCCTCCTACTCCATGTGCCGCATAACTGGCCACATATGATTTAATCAATGGAACATCAGTCTCCAGGTCTGCTAGTTTTTCAAGCACACTACGGTAAGCCTGCAACAGAAACACAGAAATATTATAGTACAACAAATGTTTTAACCCTTTAGCATTTAAACCAGCCATATCTGGCTAGAACTCGCCTCCTTCTGTTCAAAATGGCTGCTCATACCTACATTAACCCTTTAGCATTTAAACCAGCCATATCTGGCTAGAACTCACCTCCTTCTGTTCAAAATGGCCGCTCATACCTACATTAACCCTTTAGCATTTAAACCAGCCGTATCCGGCTAGAACTCACCTCCTTCTGTTCAAAATGGCCGCTCATACCTACATTAACCCTTTAGCATTTAAACCAGCCGTATCCGGCTAGAACTCACCTCCTTCTGTTCAAAATGGCCGCTCATACCAACATTAACCCTTTAGCATTTAAACTGCTATTTAAAAACCAAGATACAGCAGTAATGACATGTCAGTTGTATGATACAGTATGATACATCATATATGACATCTACTGAAGTACTAAGACAGCAGTAACGACACATCATATAAGACATCAACTGAAGTACTAAGACAGCAGTAACGACACATCATATAAGACATCAACTGAAGTACTAAGACAGCAGTAACAACACATCATAGATGACAGCTATAGAAATACTAAGAGGCAAGCAGTAAACTTTACTTACTCCCATAAAAGTTTCTGATGTTATGAGGTTTTCTGGTTTCATACCAACTATAAGATTCATGACTTTCTCTCTTTCAGTATCTGTAAAGAAAAACAAACAATGAAACAGTTGTAACCCTGTAGGAGTCATTTCTATAATCATATTAACATAGGAATCAGATGCAGTGGGCAGGAGAGGAGATTGCATTGGTATCGACATGTGCTGTGTATGAAGGATGACAGCTGTATAAAAAGGTGCAGAGCACTCAAAGATGATGGAAGCCATGGAGTGGAGAGACCCAAGAAGACTTGGGATGGGGTGATAAAAGCTGACCGTGTACAATTGAACCCCTCAAAGGTGATGACACAGGACCAAAATCTCTGGTGTTACGCAATACAGAAGACCTAACTTTCCATTGGCACAGGCCAAAGCTGAACCATCCATATATACAGTATGCACCACCCCACCCACTCCCATGAGGACAAGTTGAAGTATACATCCAGTGAAGCCTCCAGCCCACACTGTAAAGTGGTTGTGTAGGTGTCATGACAATAAACACCCAGCCCACACTGTAAAGTGGTTGTGTAGGTGCCACGACAAAAAACATCTAGGCCACACTGTAAAGTGGTTGTGTAGGTGTCATGACAATAAACACCCAGTCCACACTGTAAAGTGGTTGTGTAGGTGTCACGACAAAGCACCCAGCCCACACTGTAAAGTGGTCATGTAGGTGTCACGACAAAAAGCACCCAGCCCACACTGTAAAGTGGTCATGTAGGTGTCACAACAAAAAGCACCCAGCCCACACTGTAAAGTGGTTGTGTAGGTGCCACGACAAAAAACATCTAGGCCACACTGTAAAGTGGTTGTGTAGGTGTCACGACAAAAAGCACCCAGCCCACACTGTAAAGTGGTTGTGTAGGTGTCATGACAAAAAACATCTAGGCCACACTGTAAAGTGGTTGTGTAGGTGTCATGACAAAAAGCACCCAGGCCACACTGTAAAGTGGTCATGTAGGTGTCACGACAAAAAGCACCCAGTCCACACTGTAAAGAGGTCATTAGGTGTCACAACAAAAAGCACCCAGCCCACACTGTAAAGTGGTTGTGTAGGTGCCACGACAAAAAACATCTAGGCCACACTGTAAAGTGGTTGTGTAGGTGCCACGACAAAAAACATCTAGGCCACACTGTAAAGTGGTTGTGTAGGTGTCACGACAAAAAGCACCCAGCCCACACTGTAAAGTGGTTGTGTAGGTGTCATGACAAAAAGCACCAAGTCCACACTGTAAAGTGGTTGGCGCTAGGAAAGGCATCCAGCAGTAGAAATCAGGCCAGAATCAGTTCCCGTTCCACCCTTGCAAGCAGGGAAAAGCGGACGTAAAATGAAATGATGATGATGATGATGATAGAGTGAAACAAAATTCACGGTGATTGAAAAAAATTTTGTTATACTGAAAAATTTGTTATAATGGTATTTGTTATAACGGAATTTTACCTGCGTATATATATATATATATATATATATATATAAATATAAATTAGTGAGAATCGTATTTTGGCTTAGGAATTAACGAAAAACAACTTCCGAGATGTGTGGCAAGCGCTCAATGATTCAGATGAACCAGAGCTACAAAATACGCTAAAGGCCAAACACACCGAGACGATGGTTAAACAATCATCCGCACAACCATAAAAACGACCAAGTAATTCGGGTCAAACAAATAAAAATATATGTGATTGAAATTATTAGAAATGTAAGCTATCGCCATATTTTGATAATGGACACTAAATTTTGACTAAAGAAATTAAAGAAATTATTTAGCCTCATAGTGGGGTTAAGAACCCTCGGAGAAATGGAAAAAGATGAGTATTGACGTACATGGGAATCGAACCCACATCTTTGGTTATCCGGGCCACTGTGCTACCATTTACACCAACACCCTCGGAGAAATGGAAAAGGAATTCTTAACCCCACTATCAGGCTAAATAATTTCTTTAATTTCTTTAGTCAAAATACGGCGATAGCATATATATATATATATATATACACACACACACACACACACAATATATATATACTCACCGGTTTTGTCCACATTGTTTATCATCATTTTGTAAATGCTATCGGCAATAAATCTGAAATTAAATTATTCATAAACTTAGTTTTCTTTTAAGAAACAAAGACTCGGAGACTCAGAGTTATAATCAACAGTTTTGGGAACAAGTTTCAAATTTTCCATGAAACAACTACAAGAGAAATTCCTAATTAGAATCAACTACCTTTATCAGTGTTGCCTTCTTTAACTTTGTATTGCGCTGGCTCCAGCCCGTAGCCTGCTGATGACTTTAAGCTATAGACCACAGTGTGTTGTTAACCCTTTAGCATTTAAACCGGCCAGAATTCTCTCACCTCTTTCTGTTCAAACCAGCTATAACTGGCCACTCATACTGATGTTAAGGTATTGTTCTCATAGATTCAATATTATGTGCGATAAAGCCTTTACCGTGAAAATGCAATAGTAAATTTAGAATAATGTAAATATTAAAAGGGTTAAGCAATTCAAACTATGTTATAATCATACAACTTTTTGTGTTGCTTTTCACTGTGCATTGTGCTGGCTCCAGCCCACAGCCTGCTGATGACTTTGTAAGCTGTAGATCACAGTGTGTTGTTAAACAGTCCACACTATATAAACATGAGGTCTTACAGTGCAGCACATTCAGCAATTATCTCTACTATAGCCTCAACTTGACCAATGCCTTGTCAGTGAATTTGGAACCTCACTTTATAAGTCTAGCTAAGTAAATAAAAAACCCAACATAAAAACAATGATGAAATACACCCAGTACACTCTGTAAAGTGGTAGTGTTGGTGTCATGATATAATACGCCCAGTACACTCTGTAAAGTGGTAGTGTTGGTGTCATGATAAAATACACTCAGTACACTCTGTAAAGTGGTAGTGTTGGTGTCATGATAAAATACACCCAGTACACTCTGTACAGTGGTAGTGTTGGTGTCATGATATAATACGCCCAGTACACTCTGTAAAGTGGTAGTGTTGGTGTCATGATAAAACACACTCAGTACACTCTGTAAAGTGGTAGTGTTGGTGTCATGATAAAATACACCCAGTACACTCTGTACAGTGGTAGTGTTGGTGTCATGATATAATACGCCCAGTACACTCTGTAAAGTGGTAGTGTTGGTGTCATGATAAAATACACTCAGTACACTCTGTAAAGTGGTAGTGTTGGTGTCATGATATAATACACCTAGTACACTCTGTAAAGTGGTAGTGTTGGTGTCATGATATAATACACCTAGTACACTCTGTAAAGTGGTAGTGTTGGTGTCATGATAAAATACACTCAGTACACTCTGTAAAATGGTAGTGTTGGTGTCATGATATAATACACCCAGTACACTCTGTACAGTGGTAGTGTTGGTTGTCCCACCATGACAAAGTAATAATGGACACTAAATTACACAGTTATCTTCAAAGAAAATGAAATAAAGAAATGGAATAGAATATACTTACTTATTTGGAGCATTCAAATCTTTAACTGCACTGGTTGCCGCTTGGACATCTCCAGAGTTAAAGTAATCATCAAGTAAGGAAGTCTAAAGATAGAAGAAACAGGTCAAGAATTAATGGCCTGCACCAGATGAAACCACATTAACAAGACATTCGGAAGTACAAAACAGCACCGTGGTTGTGTCACATTAACTATTAACCCTTTAGCATTTTAACCAGCCATCATATCTGGCTAGAAGTCTCTCACCTCTTTCTATTCAAACCGGTTGTAACCAGCCACTCATACTGATGTTAAAAGTATTGTTCTCAAAATAAAGATCATCAACATCCCATAGATTCGATATTATATGAGATAAAGCCTTTACCACAAAGATACAATAGTAAATATAGAGTAATGCAAATGCTAAAAGGTTAGTCTTTATTCTAATACTGAACATTTTCACAACCACCTGTCCACCAGTAAAGAAACGATATAGATTTGAATAAACAAATCACATTATTGATTTCCTAAAATAGGCACACAGAAAGGTCAATTCTACAAATTGGAAAAGAAATTTTAATAAGAATAAATTTACCAAATTTCATGATATATAGGAACCCCTTCCCATTTCTACAGGGAATATTAAAGTTTTAAAAAAAAAGCCTCCTACCTCCTACTTTACATATAAAATTTGGGCAATATTTTTTTAAGGGGGTGAAATAATAGTTGTGTATACCATCAAATATGATCTACCAAATATCAACCAGAAATTCAAAATATAATCTAAAAAAGACTAAACATTAAAACCATTTGATTCAGTTCTTACCATGCTGTTTTCAAGCTCTTTTTTGGTAAGAGGAGCTTTTTTGACTGCCTTGGATTTTTCTGGATTGGCCTGTTTGATGGTAATTTGAGGCTGTAAAGAAATTAAATAATTTAAATATATTTAAATAATTGTTTCTATTTTTTGGCACAAGGCCAGAAATTATCCCAGAGCATTGCCAATAATGTTTTGGGGAATGGTGAAAGTTGATTAAATTGACCCCAGTGCATCACTGGTACTTTATTTTATCAACCCTGTAAGGATGAAAAGCAAAGCTAACCACACACCTATATATATATTTAAATAATTGTTTCTACTTTTGGCACAAGGCCAGCAATTATCCTAGTGTATTACTGGTACTTTATTTTATAGACGGCGTAAGGATGAAAGGCAAAGTTAACCTCGGCGGGATTTGAATTCAGAATAGAAAATGCCGTAACTGTTTTCTGAAAAGCTTGTGGTTAGGCTGTTGGGTTCACAATTGTAAGGCTACGAGTTCAATTCCAAATCCAACTGGTGTTTGTTCTTGAGCAAGACTTTATTTAACGTTGCACCAGTCCACTCAGCTGGAACAATTGTGTCAAGCTCTATCGGCTTTTGCCTTCCCCTAGGACAAAATCGATGGCTTGAAGATGGTATGCATGGGCGATTGCTGGTTTTTCCACAAAATAACTTGACCAGGCTTGCACCTTCGAGTGGTCAGTCATGTATGAAGGGAGCCTTGTATATATAAGCATGTAGGAAAATGGATGTTAAATGATGATATATATAATAAAATGTTGTAGTTTGCTTGAAGCATTATATATAATATATAATGTGGAAAGTGATAGAAGGCTAAACAATGCAAACTGGACAGTAAGATGAAGATGAATAAAAAGTTACCTGGTAATCTTTTTTTTTAATGAGTGTGCATATATATATATATGTTTCGGCCACGGATGGCTAACAACATCCAGGCCGAAACAAATGAGGTCGTGTAGGTGTCACGACAAAAAAACACACAGTCCACGCTGTAATGTGGCCGTGTAGGCAACACGGTAAAAACCTCCCAGTCCCACACTGTAAATGTGGTTGGTGTTAGGAAGGGCATCCAGCTGTAGAAAACCTGCCAGACAGTCCACGCTGTAATGTGGCCGTGTAGGCAACACGGTAAAAACCTCCCAGCCCCACACTGTAAATGTGGTTGGTGTTAGGAAGGGCATCCAGCTGTAGAAAACCCGCCAGACAGTCCTATGCGAGCAAGACAACCACTCTTGCCTCAAGTGGGAAAACCCCCGTCCAAACCCATGCAAGCGTGGAACACGGACGTTAAACGTTGATGATGATGATGATGATATATACATATATACACCTGAATAAAACAAATACTAACCTGCTTATTTATCAAATGTGGATTTGGGTTGGATCCCATGTCATATAATGGAGGTTGGAAATTTGTTTGAGGCGTCCCAATCAATGGGCGAACCGGCTTAGACAACATGTTTGGTACTGATGGACGTAACATGTTAAATGGTTTGTATGGTCGAAGGTTTATGTCTTCAGGTCCTGAGTTTGGTTTCTCCTGTACAACTGGTGGCTGCATGTTCATTCTCATAAATCTTTGAGGCAAATCTCTTCCAGGTGCTGGAAAGGCTGTTTAAAGAAAATCAAAGATTCAAGCATCAGAAAATGTTGTAATCAAGGAATTATAAAAATTCTTATTTTTACTTTTTTATTTTTTTTTTTTACTATAAACCTAGTCATTTTTGACAGGTACTATGTTAGAGACAAACTCCTTACATAAAATTATAATGGACGGTTCCAATAAGTTTCGTATCATAGAAATGGGATGGGTTCAGATGGTTTGAAATCAAAAGAGTTAAGGGGAGGCTTTGATTGATAGAACCAGAGCTGGTTGGGAGCTGATTGGTATAAAAAAGGTTACACAAACACACAAGTTATAGTTAATATAAATACAGTGTTTCCCCTATTATTATAAGACCTACTCTGAAAATAAGTCCTAGCGCATTTTTGCAAGAAAAATTAATATAAAAAATATAAAACGCAAGATTTCCAGAATTTTGCCGATTACTAGCATATATCTTTTAATATTGTTTTTAACTCTATAACATATATCTTTCAATGATATTAACTCTATAATTATATCCTTTATTTTTGACATCGGTATAACAATATTTTTATCAAAACTCTTGCGCTGTTATTTTTTGTGTAAAAAACATAAACCCTACCCCGAAAATATACCCTAATGCCTTTTTTTTTTAGGGAAAAATAATATAAGCCCTGTCTTATAATAGGGGAAACACAGTAAGTAGAACAACTGCCCTTTATCTCACCTTGTGTCCTCTGCACAGAACTTAAAGGTGGCTGTGCCAATAACGGTGATTGCATTGGTGCCAATGGAAGAGATTGATGGTTCTGCGGATTTTGAAACATAGGTGGCGCTGATGTTTGTTGTGGGTTAACTCGTCTGGCAGATCTGGGGCTGGTACCTGTACCAACAACCCCCATTCCAAACCCAATACTGTTCCCAACTGGGCCTCCACCACTGTTGTCTTGCATCCGTCTATTGTTGAACTGATTGGAAAAATTACCTGCAAGTGAAATTAAGAGAAAAACAAAAATGTCCATTATTGTAAGGGGTCACACGAGAGATGATAAAGGACCAGAACAAGTAGAAGGATGCTGTGCTAGAAAAGACCCATCTAACCCATGCAAACATGGATAAGTAGATGTAAAACAAAGATGTTTTTTTACAAGATATTTATCTTTGTATTCAATGGATAAGATGCCTTTCTTAATCTCAGAATCATTATAATTTTATGTCAGTTTTTCTCATCCTAGTGAATATTAGATATGTCATTACAAGACCAATTAGCATGGTTAACATATTTCCAACGACATTTACTATATTTAAAATAATTAAGAACTTTGAGGAGTTTATTAAAATCATTAATTAGTTTAACCCTTTAGTATTTAAACTGGCCATAATTCTCTCAGCTCTTTCTGTTCAAACCAGCTTTAACTGGCCACTCATAATTATGTTAAGGTATTGTTCCCAAAATAAATATCAAAATCTCATAGATTCGATATTATATGAGATAATTATGTAAGTTTTGGAAAAGGAAAATCAAATTACCTGGTGTTGGCTGACTGCCTCTCCTGCCCATATTCATTGAATAACCTGACAAAAAGCCATCTGCTTGAATTACACCTGGCCCAGTACCAATGTTATCTACAAGAGAAAACATCTCTGAAATGAGTAAATGTGTGTAAGAGTTAAAGAAACCAAGTGAAAAAAAATACAAAAATACAAAAATACGAGAGAGAGGGGGGATAAGAGAGAAAGAGATATAGAGGGGATAAGAGAGAAAGAGATATAGAGAGGAGAGAGAAAGAGATATAGAGGAGAGAGAGAGAGATAGAATAGAGAGAGGAGAAAGATAGAGAGAGGAGAAAGAGAGAGAGAAAGAGAGAGAGAGAAGAGAAAGAGAGAGAGAAGAGAAAGAGAGAGAGAGAGAAGAGAAAGAGAGAAAAAGGATAGAAGAGAGAGGAGCATAAAAAGTCAACAAGATACAGTGTCTAAAAGTTAAGAACAAGATCTGGGAACAAGATCTAAAAGTTAAGAACAAGATCTGGGAACAAGATCTAAAAGTTAAGAACAAGATCTGGGAACAAGATCTAAAAGTTAAGAACAAGATCTGGAAACAAGATCTAAAAGTTAAGAACAAGATCTGGGAACAAGATCTAAAAGTTAAGAACAAGATCTGGGAACAAGATCTAAAAGTTAAGAACAAGATCTGGGAACAAGATCTAAAAGTTAAGAACAAGATCTGGAAACAAGATCTAAAAGTTAAGAACAAGATCTGGGAACAAGATCTAAAAGTTAAGAACAAGATCTGGAAACAAGATCTAAAAGTTAAGAACAAGATCTGGGAACAAGATCTAAAAGTTAAGAACAAGATCTGGGAACAAGATCTAAAAGTTAAGAACAAGATCTGGAAACAAGATCTAAAAGTTAAGAACAAGATCTAAAAGTTAAGAACAAGATCTGGAAACAAGATCTAAAAGTTAAGAACAAGATCTGGGAACAAGATCTAAAAGTTAAGAACAAGATCTGGAAGTTAACAACATAGTGTTTATAAAATGACCTTAAAATTGTAGTTCTTTATTAAGATATCTTTATTAAATGAAAGAAATACAAAGACATCAATTATACTTACTAAGCAATCCAGTAGGGGCAGCACTAAATATGTCTGCCAACCCCCCTCTGTGGCATGGTCCCATATTTCCGTTCATCATGCGTGATCCAAACAAACTGCCGGCAGGTCCACCGCTACGCCCCGATCCATCCGGAAGACCAAGGTATATTCCAAACTCCTGAGGACAAAAGAAAAAAATTAAGTAGACAAAGTTGAAGCTTAAAATAAAAATAAAATATATATATTTCAGTATTTGTGCTAATCCTAACCTATGGCATGAATCTTGAGTAATGACCGAAGGAATACGATTGTGAATACAAGCAGCCGAAATGGGATTCCTCTAAAGGGTCTTTGGTGTAACGATACTCAATAGAGTGAATAGCTTGGAGATCAGAGAGTCACTCCAGGTAGAGCTGCTACTTCTTCGAATTGAGAGATCACAGCTCTGATACTATGGACATGTGGTTAGAATGTCTCAGGAAAGAATCACTGGACAGATTTGTAGCTCAGAGATCAGAGAGTCACTCCAGGTAGAGCTGCTACTTCTCCGAATTGAGAGATCACAGCTCTGATACTATGGACATGTGGTTAGAATGTCTCAGGAAAGAATCACTGGACAGATTTGTAGCTCAGAGATCAGAGAGTCACTCCAGGTAGAGCTGCTACTTCTCCGAATTGAAGGATCACAGCTCTGATACTATGGACATGTGGCTAGAATGTCTCAGGAAAGAATCACTGGACAGATTTGTAGCTCAGAGATCAGAGAGTCACTCCAGGTAGAGCTGCTACTTCTTCGAATTGAGAGATCACAGCTCTGATACTATGGACATGTGGTTAGAATGTCTCAGGAAAGAATCACTGGACAGATTTGTAGCTCAGAGATCAGAGAGTCACTCCAGGTAGAGCTGCTACTTCTCCGAATTGAGAGATCACAGCTCTGGTAGTATGGACATGTGGTTAGAATGTCTCAGGAAAGAATCGCTGGACAGATTTTACGGACAAAACCAACTGGCAGAAGACCCACCGTGAGCCAGATGGTTGGATAACATCCACAAGCTCAACTGGTCTCACTTGGAGACGGTTGCTTCTGACAGGACCTGCTGGATGACATGCTTGAGGACTCTGCCCCAACGAAACTTTCCAAGAATAAGTGGGAGAAGAAGAAGCAGGGTTAAGATGGTGCCCCAACATGGCTCAGTCTAATGATTTAAACCAGTAAAAGAATAAAATGACAGCAAATACTTACATCTGCAGCTTCTTGTCGTATTTGGGATATTGTCTTTGGTCCATGATCACTAAGCACCTTCCGTGGTACCCACTAGAAAATATATAAGACATTGTCATATTAAAAAGAAATTGTCTTGCTACAGAAAATAACAGGTATGTTAAGTCTCTACATACTGTGGTAAGACATTCTACAACACTTAGTAAGACATTCTTGAAAAGTACAAAACATTATGACTACACCACGTTATAAATTTTAAGTCTATTTTAATACTGAACATTTTTACAATCTGCTCTGCTCACTAGTAAAGATACTATAAACATTTGAATTAACAAACCACATGACGTTCTTAAAAAGTACAAAACATTAACCCTTTAGCATTTAAACCGGCCATTCATACTGACATTAAGGTATTGTTCTCAAAATAAATAATATCAAAATCTCATAGATTCAATATTATGTGAGATAAAGTGTTTACCATGAAAATATAATAGTAAATATAGAGTAGTGTAAATGCTAAAGGGTTAAAATTTAAAGTCTAGTTTACTGGCAAATCTTCACAACAATCTGTCCACTAATAAAGATGCTACAAACATTTAAATTAACAAACCTGATTCTAGATAACTTCTAAATCGTTACAGGGTGTTAAGAGTTAATGACTAAAATGTGTAAAGTTGTACAAATCTCTCAAAGCATTTACAGTTTACAATAAGACATGATAAAATGTATATAGTTACCTTGTTGGCCCGTAATTCAACAACATCTTGAAGCATGAAGCGAATTCGTGAGGGCAAATCTGAATTAGAAGCGAAGTTCTTAATTCGCTCAAAGTACTTATCCATCCAGGCCTGAAAAATTAACAATTTATAAGTTTTAAACAGTTCACTTTCCAGGAGAAAAAAAATAAAGAAATTTGAACATTGACAAATTTTTTTTTAAAATTAACCCTTTTGATACCAAACAACCTAAAACCAGTCCTGGGTCTACAATAAAAAGCTGTTTATTTTTTATCTAAAAACCTTCAGATTCTTTATTTTCAAAATTATAGGCAGTGTATTTCATTAGAAATATGGTAACAAAAGGGTTTAACTATAATTATATACAAATCAAACAATGACACTAAAGCTGGGAGCATCTACATGGATGATCAAAGTGTTAAAAACAGCAGCCAAGTCATCCCCAAACTGCTAGAAACAGCAACCAAATCTTCCTACTATCTTTAGAAAAAAAAAGGCCCCATTAAATAATGTAGTGCTAGACAAACTATCCCTGAAAATAGGATGAGATGACATAGGTGGATATATTTTGTTTCATCACAGGTATACTTAAATAGAACTGACCTAGGCTAAACAGAAAATACATTGACATCAGTCATATATTATGTTGACATCAGTCATATTATTATGTTGACATCAGTCATACACTATGTTGACATCAGTCATACTATGTTGACATCAGTCATACACTATGTTGACATCAGTCATATTATGTTGGCATCAGTCATATTATGTTGGCATCAGTCATACTATGTTGACATCAGTCATACACTACTGGGACATTAGCCACACATCATCATCATAGTTTAATGTCCATATTTCCACGCTAGTATGGGTTAAACTACACACTACACAGATACCAGTCATATATAAAAACAAAAGAAAAATCACCCACCTTAGCCTCAAGTGAGTCAAGGCGCCGGCCTACGGTACGGATTATCTGGCACAAACACTCCAAGTCCTCAGCCATATCTTTAACGGGAAGGTTTTTCTTCTTTTCCAATAGCTGCTTGATGCATTTGTGCAAAATACCCTCGTGCAGCATTTCCAGTTTGCCAAGTTCACCTGCAATTAAATTAAGACATCCTTAATTACAAACATAATTGAATAGGAAGAAAAAAAAAATTAAATCTCACACCTATGTAGGTCTACCTGGAGTGACTCTGATCGCCGAGTTTCACACTTTCCAAATTGAGAGATCACAGTGTCGGAGAGGAGGGAGGGAGGGAAGGGGATAGGAAAATGTGTTTAAGGTTTTTCCCAAGATTTCTCCCAGGCCAAATAGAATAATCATGTCATGTTTGGAGATTTTTATATATTTGTACTGTTTTTTATTGTTATTAAAGAATCACTGGACAGATTTTACGGGCAAAACCAACTGACACGAAACCCAGAGGTAGACCCCGAGCAAGATGGTTGGATAACATCCATGAGCTTGGCTGGTCTCGCCGCTTGGGGATCCAGCTGGATCAGCTGCTTCTGAGAGGACCTGCTGGAGGGAGTGTTTGAGGACTCTTTCCCCACGACCCTCTTAGGAATGGGTGGGCGAAGAAGAAGACCTATGCAGGTTTAGCTAGCCTCCTCATTGGTTTCTTGTGTGTTTTATGACAGGGGTTCCAGTTTTATAATACTATTGTTGTTACACCTCATAATTATATGTTTAGCTGGCTGCCTATATGGTTGCATTGCATTGGAGGTTTCTTGGGTGTTTTAATGATAGGGACCCAAGCCCTATCAACACTACATGTTACAGCTCACACTACTGTAGGTTTAGCTGGACTCATACAAGGCTATATCTGATTGAAGGCTTCTTTGATGTTTTAATAATAGGGTCCCCAGTCTTATGTTGTTACAGCTGTGAAGGTTTAGTTGGCGGCTGGCTTCCTATGAAGTTGTACCTGGTAGATCTCTTTCTTCTTTTTTTTTTTTGGAAGGTGTTCTAATGGAGGGGGGGGGGGGGCAGTTGTATCATGAAAAGCAACGTGGAATAAAGCATCTCGCTCAAGAACACAAAGTCAGCACTTATAGGACACATGCCTAAGTACTCAGTCGAGGACTCAAACCCCAAACTCTAAGAGGCCAACACTAACCACTAGGGCACATGCCTAAGTACCCAGTCCAGGATTCAAACCCCAAACCTTATTAGCTTATGACCAAGATCTCACCACTAACCACTAAGGACACATGCCTAACAGAATGACAGAAGTTAGATTACCAATCACAAAACAAAAATATACAACAGTAAACAATAAAATCTCAACTGACCAATAAATTTGATGTTGCCCAGCATTTTCTGTTTAGCCAGATGGTATTGCTCTGCTTCATCATCATTGAGGGGGCCATCTTTCTTATCAAATGCTGCAACAAAATAAACAACAATATATCATCATTTAACATCTACTTTCCATTCTCACATGGGTTAACCCTTTAGCATTTACATTACTCTATACATACTATTGTATTTTCACAGGAAAGGCTTTATAGCATTTACATCACAATATATATACTATTATATTTTCATGGTAAACACTTTATCTTACGTAATTATCTCACAATATGGAACCTATGAGATTTTCATATTATTTATTTTGAGAACAAAACCTTAACATCAGAATGAGCGGCTGGTTACAGCCGGTTTGAACAGAAAGGGGCCAGTTTACAGCCAGTTTAAATGCTAATGGGTTCAAGGACACACACATACAATATGTATAATATGAAGAGAACTTGTTTACCTTCGGTAGCACGGGATCGGTTTTCAAATTCATCCTGGCACTTATTTAAGAGTAGACGTCGAAAAGTCTGAAACATTAAATGATTAAAAAATTACAGGAGTTAAACTTTAACAGACTTTGGTCATAACTATAGGAGTTAAAATATAACAGACTTTGGTCATAACTATAGGAGTTAAAATATAACAGACTTTGGTCATAACTATAGGAGTTAAAATATAACAGACTTTGGTCATAACTATAGGAGTTAAAATATAACAGACTTTGGTCATAACTGTAGGAGTTAAAATATAACTGACAGTCATAACTATAGAAGGTAGACTATAACATGACTTTGGTCATAACTACAGGAGTTAAACTATAACTGACAGTCATAACTATAGGAGGTAGACTATAACATGACATTAGTCATAACTAGAGGAGTTAAACTATAACATGACATTAGTCATAACTATAGGAGTTAAACTATAAGACTTTGGTCATAACTACAGGAGTTAAAATATAACTGGCAGTCATAACTATAGGAGGTAGACTATAACATGACTACAAGAGTTAAACTATAACATGACATCAGTCATAACTACAGGAGTTAAACTATAACTGACATTAGTCATAACTGTATGGCATGGACCCGTATCTCCTGAGTTGTAGAGGTGCCATATTGACATACAGAATTTCTTAGTGCATTTTAAAATCTGGAGAAGCCCCCATCTCCAATTCAAGGTCTGAGTACAGCAGATTTCTTCCAGAGGACAGAGAGTGGGAGACTGGTAGTGAGAAAGAAAAAGAGATACAGAGGAAGGATTGACCCCAGTACTTGACTGGTATTTTTTATTTATTGACCTTGAATGGATGAAAGGCAAAGTTGACCTTCACAGGAATTGAGCTGAGAGAGAAGAGAGCCAGAATGAATACCTCAAAACTCTCCGACAATCTAACAACTCTACAACAGGAGTTATAAAATATTTTGATATATTCTAAATATATAAAAGAAATTTATTTAAAACCAATGATTTTTTAACACACACGCACGTTTGAAAATACACACATAGAAAATTTGAAAATATATTCACCAAAATACAGGTAACTATAAATAATAGTTCAATAGATCAGGTAAAGTACTCCAGTCCACTATACACCTTTTTTGCACCTCCAAGAGTACTTTATCCAATATCCTCAGCTATTATTTATAGCTATCAACTATTTTTATAGTTTATCTACATTGTCAAACACACACATGAAACCCGACTGAAATAGGATAAAAAAAATAAAATAACTTACAATAGTTTTAGTGGAAGAGTGATCAAAATTTGGAGCGTCCTTACAGAGACGGTGACATAGCTGTGCATAAAGTGAACTATATTTTGGCTCATCTAAGGCTTTTTCGAAGATCTGCAAATAAATTGAAGAGAAATATTTTAAAATTGATCACATGTAACAACAAAAAGTTAATAAAAATTTTTTTTTATTAGGCTGCCTGAAACCATACCTGGTTTTACACGCACACACACATCATTTTAGCGTCAATCTTTCCATGCTTGCATGGGTTAGCCATGTTGCACCTTCCTCCGGCGAGGACTGTAAATTCGGCTGGGTATTTTACAGTTGGATGCCCTTCCTAACACCAACCACATTTACAGTTTTATATATATAATGTTGATTGCTACTTTTAGTCAGAAAAGTACCACCATTTCATTGAACATTGTACGGAGGTGACTTTTCAGACCCGCTTTTGTTTTGCAGGTACATTCACAGATGTGACACTTGAGCTGTCTGTCTCCTCTTAAAACAAGCTCCGTGGTTAGTTTGACACTAGGATGGGGAACTTAACATCTCCCTTGAACTACAATCTCTTCTTTAACCCTTTAGCATTCACATTGAATTGTCAAATGTCATGTTCATCTATTCGCATTATTTTCACTTAATTATACTCAAGAGGGTTATCAATTTTATTTGTTTGTAATTACTTTAATTTTCTATGTGCAGACTTGAAATTTTGTCAGTAGATGTTTAAATAACTATAATTTACAATTATATATTTTTACCTGATTTTTTTTGTTAAATTTGACTTTTATGGGCAAGTGAAATTAATTAACAGGTGTAAAAGTAATAACTTTATGGATAAACACAAAAATTTAAACTTTATCTGCCTTATCTGTTAGATTTGTTGCAAAAAAATCCAATAATGATCTAGATGCTGATTTCCATCAATTCTAGCAGTTTTCTGAACAGGTGAATTAATTAAAAATGCAGGTGTAATCAGTACACGGTTTTAGTCTTTCTCTACATTCCAGGCAAATATTTTCATTGAAAAAAATGTATAAAACCTTTTCACCGGTCAAAATAATATTGGCAATGTACTCTGTAAATGTACGGTGTAAAATTACATAATAGAAAGTTCCCAATATATAAGTTTATACACACTTTTAAATTTTTCTGACAATATTTCAATTAATGGTCGTACTTTGTACAATGGGTCGTAATTTGATTCATTTCTACCAGGGGCATTTGAAGTATCAACTAGATGCAAATACTGGTTTAATTTAATGAATCTCGTTTTTGCCATAATACTAGATATATAAGGGTCACCAAACCTTATATCAGTACTCCAATAATTCCACAGTCGTGGAAATTGTTTAATACCAAACATAATATTTATGGTAAAAAACGCTTTCATTTCGGCAGAATCTGTCGGACAACATAACAGATCGGGTTTTCCGATATTAGAAATTTGTTGTTGTGCATAGCGATTTGCCACAACTTCGAAGAAAGATTGTGGTAAAAATAAAAAATAATAATCCAGTGCTTTAGCATCGGGTGGTAATGTGTGTTGTGGTCCAATATTTTCAGTAAAATCCGAAACATGTATCGATGTTGTTTCTTTCAACCACGTTGCTATTTTTTCAATGGTGTCAGTCAAATCTTCTCTTTCACTTTCAAAGTAACTATCATCATTATCAGATATATCAGAAATAAATATATCTGATTCGTTTGAAGATAAATCACTGATATTATCTTCTGTTTCTTTTTGATCTCGAATGTCGTCGGACGTAAAACCTTCAAATTCGTTGTCGCTACTTTCGGAAGCCATGTTACACTTTCAACGTTAAAAACACGTGTTATCGCAAGTTCTTTAACTATACTAAGAGTTAATTTTCGCGCGTAAGGGCTTTATCTCGCAGTAATCTCGAATTGACGAGATTTCGATGATGTCAATGTTTATTTTTAGAAGGAAATCTCCGTGTGGTATTAAATGTCGGTTTTTGTCGGTTTGAATAAATGAAAGGGGACATAATTTTGTCGGTTTTTGTCGCTTTGAACGCTAAAGGGTTAAGTGTCAACCTATATCAGCTAGTATTGACCATAGTTTTTCAATCATTGGTAAAATACTAAAAGACAAGAGTTTTTCTCCTGAGAACTTGGAATTTTATATTGCAGCAATGTATAATATATAAATAGTTTTGATTTTATCATTTGTTATTTTTTTTTAATGAATAATAAAGATTTTGAGTTTTTTTTCTAATTTCTTTAGGTCTCCATAAAGTCTAAAAACAAAAAAAAATTATGGTTTAAAAAAAAAAATAGCCCTAATAATTACAAAAGAACAAGAATCCTTACCAGAAGAATAATTCCCTTAAGGATGAGCTGGGAGTCAATACCAACATTTAGAAGCTCCAAACTTAACTTATCAAACTTCTCCGGAGTAAGTTTATTGAGAATTCTAGAAAATAAAGAAATCATATTGTAAAATTACAATTCAATATTCTCCAATCAATATTTAGAATGGTTCAATAATAAGATTTAAAAAGGTTTAACAATCAATACTAATTTAAAGATCTAAAATCATCAGCAGATTGACAATTTTTACTGCATATCTTGTGTGTATATATATAACTCCTGAGGGAGTCAGAGGGATGCCATAGTGACATGCACTATGTCTTGGGCACATGAACCCATTACCATTTACATTACTTTATATTTACTATTGTTTTTTGTTTTTTTATGGTAAACACTTTATCTCACATAATATTGAAGCTAATAGATTTTGATATTATTTATTTCGAGAACGGTGGATTGGCAGTATCGGTAGAGAGTCAGACGCCATGCTTTCCAGCATAGTTACGTCCCTTTACGGTCTGAGTTCAAATCTCGTCGAGGTTAACTTTGCCTTTCATCCTTACGGGGTCGATAAAATAAAGTACCAGTAATGTACTGGGTAATTGCTGGCCTTGTGCCTAAAGTAGAAACAATTATTTATTTCGAGAACAATACCTTAACATCAGTATGAGTGGCCAGTTATGGCAAGTTTGAACAAAAAGAAGTGAGAGAATTCTGGCCAGATGTAACCGATTTAAATGCTAAAGGGTTAAATCTGGCAGAGTCCATCTCTTCTGCAGATCTTAACATAACAGGTTCCTTCCAGAGACTGAGAGACAAGAAGTGATAAAGAAGAAAGAGATATATAGAGGAAGAATCGGCCCCAGTACGTGACTGGTACTTTTATTTATCAATCTCAAAAGGATAGAAAGCAACATTGATTATGGCAGGATTTGAATTCAGGACTCAGCAAGCCAGAATGAAAACTGAAGCATGTTGTTTGGAACTCTGATATCGCCAACCCACAGCAGGTTTTGAATTCAGAGCACAGAAAACCGGAACATATACTGCAAAGCATGTTGTCTCATGCTCTACCAATACTGCCAATTCACCACCCAACTGCTAAAAATAACAACCTAAACTATAATAAAGGAAGGTCTGCGGGACTGCGTACGGTTTAATATTTTTTATCCCGTTAGTAAAATAAGTTGGATTACTTTGAAAAAATAATGAATGAATATTACATAATTTATCTACTAAATTTCGTTATTCTTGATTAAATATAAATAATTATGTTGCTTATTTAAAGATTCACTTCTTTAAAATTTTCAAATGTCAACACTTCTGGTCAGCAATCATTTAAATAAACATTCATATATTTCTGTCACTAATTTTTTCCTAATGCAGTTTATATATAATATCGTCTTTTTTTAATGTATCATGGATTACGTTACTGATTAAATAAGACAGTGTAACGCAGTCTTCGTTTAATTTCTGTGTATATTGTCAATTACGATTTTATTTGATGTATCATATCTACATGTATATATACTTGCGTATAATATCAATATACACACTACACATGTTAGCAGAAAAACCGCCTGAAGGGTGGTTATTCTGCTAGTAATAATAATAATAAAAGTGTCAGAAAACATACCCTCTGGCCTTACGGAATATCAGATCATTTTTCTCATCAACTGAAAGACCATCTCGTTGTTTACTAGGTGGATTCCATCTGAAAAAGTCGAAAGATTTATTGTTTTAAAAAATCAAAAGCAAACAAAAAGGTAACAATCCAATTCAGTTATATTTTCTTAGGAAGCCTCTGAATTAAGCATGGGCACCTTTTGCAAGCAATGAGCCACATGAGGCATGGCTCATAAGGTGACAGCACTATTAAAAAAAATTCAAGGTGTGCCAAAGCCAAATAAGCTACAGTTTACCTGCAACTGCTCTATATGGTGTCCTCAATTTGCTAGAAACATCAGCCGAATGATCTCAAAATGACATCCTGTTTTATATTATTCATGTGGTATTTAGAACATGAAGCTCCTTACATAAAATAATTGTTTCTACGTTTGGCACAAGGCCAGCAATTACTCAGTACATTACTGGTACTTTATTTTATCGACCCCATAAGGATGAAAGGCAAAATTAACCTCGACAAGATTTGAACTCAGACCATAAAGGGACGTAACTATGCTGGAAAGCATGGTGTCCGACCCTAATGATGGAAGAAGCTATTTAGATAAATATAAACATTTTAACCCTTTTGTCACCATATTTCTAATAAAAAAATACTGCCTACTTCAATTAATTTTGAAAATAATCGACAATTAGAAGTCAGTCAGTAACATAACTAATTATTTCATTTTTAATTATGTTTGAAACATAATTTAAACATTTTCATATAGCTATGGATGCAAGAGGTTATATTGTGTGTATCCCAGTTTTTAGAAAAGGTACACCATATCCCTGTGTATTGTGAGAGGCAACTAAAAGAGTTGACATCAGGAATGACATCTTAAACCATCCCAGCATGGAAATGTGGACAAAACAAACTGCTTTGTATCATAAAAAACAGGGGTGGTTTCAGGCATTTTGGTATCAAAGGGTTAAGGTATTGCTGTAATATTACCTTTACTTAACTTCCCTCTCTCTCTCTCTCGCTCTCAAAAATGTGGCTAAAATAAACATAGTTGTTTTATTATGTATTACCATGGTTATTACGACCAGAATTGTCTCCAAGACAATTTGCTGATCATATAAACAGTATGAAGTGACCCGGTCCTATCACAAAAACAATGCCCCCATCAACGTTGTAGTACTACCTTTTATTTTAACCTTACGTTCACAAAATGTTAACCCTTTAGCATTCACATTACACTATATATACTATTGTATTTTCATGGTAAAGGCTTTACCTCACATAATATCAAATCTATGAGATTTTGAAAGTATTTTTTTGAGAACGATACCTTAACATCAGTTTGAGTGACCAGTTACAGCCAGTTTCCACAGAAAAAGGCAGAGAATTCTGGCCGGTTTTGAACATTAAAGGGTTAAAGTCACAATAAAACAGAGAGAAATGAGGGAAAAACTCACCGTCCTCCGGAGCGTCGGGAAACACCACCCTCTTCTTTATGTCCGTCCAGTATGCTGCTTGTTGTTGGAAGGAAACACCAACGTGCAGTTGTGATTATTTAAAAAAAAAATTTACCCTGAAAGAAAAAGACATTCGAAGAGAGATTTTAGCAATGTAAACTGACAAACTCATTTTACACAACATATATAAAATATGTGGGGCTTATTATGGTGGGTGCACATACATTTGGTAGGTCACATTGCAATAATCCTTCAATAAGTAACCCTTTTGATACCAAACTGTCTGAAACTGACCCTTCTTCCTGAGGGTGTCATGAGGGCAGAGTCCTCAAACACTCCTTCCAGCAGGTCCTGGCAGAAGTAACAATCTCCAACTGATCAGGCTGGAATCCCAAGCATGACCAGCCAAGCTCATGGATGTTATACCCTGTTCTGCGCTGTATAACTATGTCCTTTAAAGTGTTTATGGTTATCTAAGAACCTTCCTTCATAATTTTATGTAGGAACATTTGTTAAGCTGTGTTCCGAACACCAGCTGAACAATACTGCACTTCGGGCTGAGGAGGGTAAACTCTCTGCCAGGTTTGCAGTCGAGCCCGTACTAGTGGAGACTGCTGGTGTCCTTGGCCCTCGGGCTACCTCCCTACTCACCACCATCAGCACAGTTGGCTACCTGCAGGTGTCAGCCTCACAAGCTGGAATGGCTCTTCCAGCGCATCTTCCTCACCATCCTCCCGGGAAACACCTTTTCTATTCTGTGCGCCGAGGTAGCCTGTGCGAAGGCTCCCATTTGCTCAAAATAGTGAGAGATGGAGGCAGTGATAGTGGGAGTTTGGTCCCATTGTGTTCGGATCTGATGCATATATTTATTTACTACACCACATTATATTCACAGTTATATAAAAATAATTGTTTCTACTTTAGGCACAAGGCCAGCAATTACCCAGTACATTACTGGCACTTTATTTTATCGGCCCCGTAAGGATGAAAGGCAAAGTTGACCTCAGCGGTTGTATAAAAATAATAATTGTTTCTACTTTAGGCACAAGGCCAGCAATTACCCAGTACATTACTGATACTTTATTTTATCGGCCCCGTAAGGATGAAAGGCACAAAGTTGACCTCAGCGGTTGTATAAAAATAATAATTGTTTCTACGTATGGCACAAGGCCAGCAATTACCCAGTGCATTACTGGTACTTTATTTTATCGACCCTGTAAGGATGAAAGGCAAAGTTAACCTCGGCGGGATTTGAACTCAGAATGGCAAGGGCCGTAACTATGCGTCAAAGCATGGCGTCCGCCCCTCTACCGATACTGCCAATCCACCGTATTAAAATAATAATAATGGGAAAGTTATATCAGGAAATCCCTTCAAATTCTTAACGAATTATCACGCCATATATCACTAGGGAAACCCCCATGACTCAATCAAGAGATGAAGGTCCATGAAATAGCATATTTCATGCGGACAAACAAGATTTAAAAAACTGATCCGAGAGGATCTGAAGTCCAATAATCCATCTATAAAGAGGTTATCAAAGCCATGAGGAGTCACAAATTATTACTAGAAAACCCCTACGACTCAATCAGAGCTAAGGGTCCCTGGAACTGCATATTTTTGAGTACAGAAGGGATAAAAGCTGGCGCTGAAAGAATCTGATGGTTCTATAAGAAGGCTATCAAAGCCATGAACAGTGACAAATTATCACAATGGAAGCCCCTACAACTCAATCAGGAGTTAAGGGTCCATGGACTGGTATATTTTATAAATACAGAAAGGGATAAAATCTGACCCCGAAAGGATCTGAAGTCCAATGTTCTATAATATTTGATGTGGGTCTGTACAACTAGACTCCAGAAACAGTTGCTAACACAACTGGATTAAACGTTTCTGCCAATTGCGCTATTATATATAGTGTGTGTGTGGACATGTTTAGACTTGCTACGACTGCAATCATTCTATTATGGCAGTATCGGTAGAGCTTCGGACACCCTGCTTCACAGCAGAGAGTTACGGCCCTTTACACCGAGTTCAAATCCTGCCGAGGTTAGCTTTGTCTTTCATCCTTACAGGTTCGATAAAATAAAGTACCAGTAATGCATTGGCATCGATTTAATAGACTTTCCATTCTCCCCAAATTGCAGGCCTTGTGCTTTTAATAGAAATTATTTATATACATTATTTGATATGTATAAATTGCTAATTCTGTTTTTATATTTTCTATATTGGTGAGTCGATAATCCAGTTTATTATGTTAGGATTTAGAGACAAATGGAATATAGGCATATCTGGCCAGAATTCCCTCACCTTTTCCTGTTCAAACCAACTGTAACTGGCTACCCATACTGACGTTAAGGTATTGTTCTCAAAATAAATAATATCAAAATTTCATAGATTCGATATTATGTGAGATAAAGCCTTTACCATGAAAATATAATAGTATATATAGAGTAATGTAAATGGTAAAGGGTTAAGACATGCAGGGGTGTACTTATTCTAAACTAAACACAACACAGTTATAGGTTTCTCACATGTTTTAATGATAGGGACCCCCTTGTCCTATCATGAAAAAAATGTCCCCCATCAGTGTTCTAGTTCTCCCTTTTATTTTAATATGTTTACCTTCACAAAACAATTCCTTACTTGATGAATTTTTACATTTATTGCCTTAGTTAATCAAAACTTGTATTTAAAACCTTTTCGTATCAAACTGTCGGAAACTACACCTGGTTATATAACAAAATTGCTTTAAAATGTTTATATTTATCTAAAAACCTTCCATTGTAATTTTATGCAAGAACCTTTGCTAAATCATGTTCCAAACACGAGGTCAATAATTAGTTAGGTTATATTACTGAAATCTCTCCAGATTCTTCATTTCAAAACCACAGCCAGATTTTATTACGAAGTATCTGTTTTTATATGAACACTTACGTAACGAAAGGATTACCAGTAAAAATGAGAAAAATTGGACGCAAAAGAAAATGCGAAATAGATTTTATACACACACACACACATACAACATTGAAAATCAGACTAAATACTGCTAATTATATCATATTTTAATTAAACGCACTGTAAAAATTTCTTCACATACCTTGATGATCTGTCTTCGTATTTGAAAACGACTTATTCTAAATATATATATATATATATACACACGTATTTGAAAACGACTTATTCTAAATATATATATATATATACACACGTATTTAAAAACGACTTATTCTAAATATATATATATATATATATATATATATATATATACACACGTATTTGAAAACGACTTATTCTAAATATATATATATATATATATATATATATATATATATATATATATATATACACACACACACACGGCAGAAATACGGATGTAAACAATATAAGTGACGTAAAAGATGTGTTATGTAAGAATATATTTTTACAAGGATTGGTTAGGAGAGACGAGCGCGGTGTGTGTGGTCAAAGGAAAAAGTGTTAAATTGAAAGTACTGCCCATAAATTCTCTACACTGACCCCTCCACTACAGAAGGGGGTGGCTGGGGGTACATTGAGTGAATGAGGAAGAGAGAAAGAACGAGATCAGTAGTCGAATTATTCACTAAGAAGGCACGTGGTTTAGTTGTTTTAAATATATATATGTGTGTGTGTGTGTGTCTAAGTCTAAAAATTCCTCTTACATATTGAAAAATTATGACAGAGACGGAAGTGAATCAAGGAGTGTTTTCTCTCTCTCACCACAATAATAGTGGGAAGAAATTACAACGAAATTCACGAGGTATAAAAAAATTCGTTGTCACGAAAAATTCTTTATAACGAGATCGACCTAATACATCGAACGTATGGATGGGGATTGAAAAAATATCGTTATAACGGAATTTTACCTGTATCTAGTTCTACAAAATCTCAGCCAGTATGTTTTTAAAATCAAACCCCAAAAATGATTTTTTAAAGTTTAACGTTACCTCTATTTACAAAGCTATATGTAATATACAGGGTGTCCCCCAAAAAGGTATACACACAGTTCAACAGCAGTCTAATAAAAAATTGCCTGTACTGGTAATCAAAGTGTGTATACATTTTTGGGGACACACTGTATGTATAGAGAGAAAAATAAATTTTGTCATCTCGATAAAAAGATGGCTAAAAAGCCTGATGTAGATGGTCGCTCTCTCGTTCATATATATATATAAGTGTGTGTGTAACGAGAGTATACGAGTATATATGAATTTCAGAAATATTAGAATGTAATAAATTAAAACAGGCGGCCTCGATCCCCGTACTGCCGAGCTCCTCCACAAGATCGGAACTTCAGCAGTTCGTCAGAGGAAGGAGCTCCTCCGCGCCCTAGGCTCAGAGCCCATCACCCTCCGTTTCTCCTGTGACCCTAAAGTCATTGCTTTCCTCACATTTTCCTCTCATGGCCTTTTAAATTCATTTTCCTCTACTTTCCCCATACAACCAGATCTGCCCTTCTTTACCCTTTTCCCATTCCTTAATTTATATTAAGTTGATTTTTATCAATATGTTCTTGAGATAAGAATAAAATTTTAATAATAATTTATATTGGTATTTATTTTTTTAATTAGGATCTCGAAGTGTCAAGAGCATAACATCCATCTTATTCTGATGTTTGTAAACCGAATCGGAATTTTCAAATTATATATAATACAGAGCTGACACCATTCCTGGCGTTTCCAGACTTCAACAACTGTTATTTCACAATCAATTTAGGGATCTTTAACAACTCTTGGAGACGACCAGGAGTAAAAAAAACAACTAAAAATAAGGAACATTCTTAAAAACCAAAGAAGAATTAATAGGAAAATTGTAAAAAACTAAAATAAAAAAAAAACTGCTGAGAATGAGACAGAAAAGAACCCCAAACCTAAAATCTTCAGCCACAGAATCGTATGACACCAACCGCTCCACTACTATCACACATCACTGTTCATTTGAAAGTATTCAAGGTGCGTGGTTTGGTGGTGAGAGAATTGGATTATTCGGTACCTAACGATTGCGAGTTCGATTCTCGGACCGGGCGATGCGTTATGTCCTTGAACAAGACAATTAATTTCACTTTGTTCTTTCTGCCAAGAGTTGCAACCGGGAGATAGTATCAGCAATTGTTAAGATCAACGGAAACATTGTTTCCTCGGTCCGATTTGACGAGCTCCACCCCACATGGTAAGCGAAAGAGCTCTAGGATCATGTCGCCCCCCCCCCCCCCCCATATCATGATTATATTAAAACATTCCGTCATAAATTTATATAATTTTTTACAACAGTAATTATTGTTCCAGGCACCAGATTAATGATAAAGGTCAGTTTACTTCACTAAAATTGCTCCAAATTTTATAATAACAATATTTTTTGTCGACTTAGATCAAACCATTGTTGGTTAACAAAGTTGACATTTATATACATATTTATTATTATTACTAATATAAATAATAAAATTATTATGACGGAGGATTGGTAGAGCATCGGACATTTTACAGCACGTAGTTACGTCCCTTTACGTTCTGATTTCAAATCCCGCCGAAGTTAGCTTTGCCTTTCATCCTTTCGGGGGGGGGGGGGATATGTTCGATAAAAATAAGGTACCAGTAATGCACTGGGATGGGTTTAATCGACCCCACACCCCACTCCGCTCCCCCCAAAATTGTTGACTTTGTGTCTAAAGTAGAAACAATTATTATCAGAATTAGTAGATAGTAAGGACATGTGGTTAGAATGTCCCAGGAACGAATCGCTGGACAGAATTTTACGGGCAAAACCAACCTCCCGAGTAAGATGGTCGGATAACATCCGTGAGCTTGGCTGGTCTCGTTTGGAGGATCCAGCCGGATCAGTTGGAGATGGTTGCTTCTGGAAGGACGGATCCATTGGAAGGAGTGTTTGAGGACTCTGACCCCACGACCCTCTTAGGAATAAGTGGGCAAAGAAGAAGACTAGTATATCGTATGAAATGATTAGCAATGGAGGCCGTTCTGTCTTGAACACAACTGAAAGGTTCTATATATATAGTAATATATATATATATTGGAGCTTTAAGAAAACGAGTTTTTTTACGACGGTTTTTCGTAAAAAACAAATTTCACCTTCAAAATTCCAACCAAACCTATCAAATTTACCAACAAATATTTCGAAGAACTATGTTCCTTAAATAATCATAGCTTTAGAATTGCACTCATCTTTAAACACAGATGAAGCGATCCTATGTAAGATTGAAAGCTATATGGGCGATCCCCTAAAGTGGGTTCTAAAAACCCCAGGGCTTCACGAAATAAGGTGACTTTCAATAAATAAATAAAAATAATAAAAATTATATATATATATATATATATATATATAATAGTATTACTAATATTTTAATATAGTGATAATTATAATTGAGTACTGATCGTGAGTTATATAACAAAATAACTCTATACGTGACTCAATACAGGTAGAAATGCCTTAATTCTTTGGTTTATTTAAACTATTAATGTGTGTGTGTGTTTATATATATATATAATATATTTATCACGGGTTCAATCGGGGTAACCACAGTAAGTAAGGTACTCAATACATAGCAGAGTATGGGATTTCCCGATCCCGAATGAAACACATATTCTCTAAAAAAAAAAACTTCTTTTTTTCCGTTTATTAAAATGAAGTTGGGGTGAGATTGCTCGCAAAAAAAAAAAAAAAAAAAACTAATAAGATGTATTTTTAAGTTTCGCGATTTTTAAAGGGTTGTGATCGTCGTATAGGGCGAATTTTCCATGTCTGAGAAACCACTAACTGTTCCTAAATGAGAACAAATAGTTTAAACTAGAGCAAGGGTTTAAGGATTAATACTTCCTGAAACAAGGTGCGTGTATGTGTGTATGTGTGATGTCGGAGGGGGTGAGGGAGAGAAGAATATAGGTCAGTGCTCCAACAATAAAAAATTTCCACCAGAACGATAAATCACGAATGATTAATTCTCGCAGTAAATGTTAAAAGGTTTATATTATTTTAATATACTAGTAGAACTACATTTTAAATCAATAATCTACTTATATATATACTTGTAAATTCAGAAATCATATATATTCAATATGCAGGGTGTCCCCCAAAAATGTATACACACTTCAACAGCATTCTAATCAAAGTGTGTATACATTAAGGGGACACTATATATTTATATAGTGTCCCCAAAAATGCATGATTAGAATGCTGATGGAGTGTGTGTATATATATAGAGGTTATATTTAATTTGTTGGGATTCAACAAGCTTAAACATTTTTATAACTGATATAAAGCACTCAACAGTTTAGTGATAAAATAAAATAAATATGATTTTATAAATATAGTTTCTATTAATGAATATATATATATACATATATAACGAAGGAAATGTGATAAGGAACCAGATGGACCATAACGCACCAAAGTACTCAATACTTAGGGTAGTAGAGTGGGTAATAGGAACGAGTAGGACCCCGACGGCTGAACTCAAGCCGTTTCGACTACGGCTTGAGCTCAGCCGTCGGTGTCTTACTTGTTCCTATATACATATATAAAGACGCGTGGCTGAGTGGTTAGAGAATTGAATTCGTAATCGTGAGTTCGATTCCTGGACCGGGCGATGTGTTATGTCCTTCAGCAAGACACTTTATTTCACGTTGTTCCTTCTACCTGGACCAATAGAGAGTAGTAGCAATAGGAAAGAGCAACGGAAACATTGTTTCTTCGGTCCGATTTTACAAAATGGTTTTCCGAAGTTAAGGTACTTCACATTAGTAGAGAAGATACATATATATATATTTCATATAGAAATCGCCTTTGCTGGTGATTTCAAACAAATGAAACAATCCTAGTTCTGTAGAAGTAATTTCTAATATATCACTGATTAGTGAAATTTCTGGCTCCACGAGACAAGAATCTCTCTAAGTCTTTGGTTAAAAAGATATGAAACATAGTGAAGTGTTGAAATAGTTGTTTTAGTCTGTCAGAAAAAGCAGCAACCACCATAGAGAGACTAATACACACACACTATAATATTTAAGTGACTGAAGAAGCACTAATTCCTTTGACTACTAAACACTTCTCTCTCTCCTCTTAAATAAAAAAGCACTCTAAAACTATATTAGTGCCAACTTTCCCACGTCTTTTTTACTTTGAAGCTCAGCCACATAACATACATAGATTTCCAATTTGTTCCTTAATAAACCGGTTTTCCATTTCGTAATTAAACACATACATATACAATAGACATGGAGATAGTATCATTAGAAGTGGCTACGTTCTTAACGTTTTAATTAATTTTAACAATCTAGAAATATATATGGAATTTAAAATATCATTACATTTTTTAAGATGAAATTAAAACCAAATCAACGAATATTACATACATTTCTGATATATTTCTTAAAACGTTTTAAATTGTAATTAGTAATTAAAACAATCACACATACACATACATACACGGAGATTGTGTCGTTAGAAGCAATTATAGTCTTTTAATTTTTATTTGAGAATTTCAGAACAATATACAACGAAATAAAAAAAATATGTAGGTCCATCTATGGAAGATATTAGATCAAATGGTCTTTTTTACTTTGCTTTCAATGTGGGCCGCTTTCATTTTACAGATCCTTGTGAAACGTATAATTACAATCTACATAAAATAATACTTAAATCGGAGTGTAAGAGGCAAAGGATAGAATCGAGAAAAAATAAGGATCTATAAAGGACAGAAAGAGTATTAAATATATATATAGAGAGAGAGATAGATATAAATATATAGTGTTATATGTGGAAAGCAACCAGCAGCTAGAAGGAGGATGGAAGCCGTTAGCAGTCGCCATAGTCTTTCTCTCTCTTTCTCTTACATACCTACTACAGCTTGCTTTATCTAGGAATTAATATTTTAAAATAATCGCCGGGTTATTTTGGCTTTGTTATAATATTCCCCGGCCAGCCCTCCGACTTAAAGCCATTTATTTCTACCACTTTTATCTGGATGATAGCCACCAAATATTGTTTGATAAGAAAGGAAAAAATAAAACAGAATAATCATCGCAATATATGCCTGGCTTGTGTGGAAATCGAGAGAAATTAATACTTTCAGGTCACAGACGGCAATCCCACTCTCGCTCTTTATATATATTTTATCTATATATATATCTTCATCTATCGGCTTTTTACCCATCTCAAACATATCAATCGTTATATCTACCTCCACCCCTTTTCGTTATAGTTCTACATCCACCACCAACACCTTCTTCGTTATACCTATGTCAATTTCTATATATTTATCATTATCTGAGTTCAAATCCCGCTGAGGTTAACTTTGCCTTTCATCCTTACGGGGTCGATAAAATAAAGTACCAGTAATGCACTGGGTTTTTGCTGGCCTTGTACCTAACGTAGAAACAATTATATATTTTATATACAGGGTGTCCCTCCCAAAAATATATACACTTATTAGAATACTGTTGAAGTGTGTATACATTTTTGGGGGACACTGTACACATATATATATATGTTCCCCTCCTATACAAAGATCTTTATAAATCTATCCCTCTCTCTCTCACAAGACACACGTGACTTCAGTGACCAAACTTTCCTCTCCAGTTCCATTTCAATTTTATTCTCACCACCATTAATAAACCGAACCAAATATTGCAATAGATGTACATATAAATCTTTCAATATCTTCCTAAAATTATTATATATATATATATATTAAACATGCATATTTGCTTCAGATAATATCTCAAAATTGTGAGGGAGGGGTTATATACGGCGAAACCGAGGTACGATGATAATGAAGGGAACAGATTTTAAATATTTAAACAGATTAAGATTCTGCTGTGTAATATACTTAAAATAAAATAAAAATGCCTACTTAATACTCCATCAAATATAAAAAAAAAAATACATGTAAAAAGATTGCGACTACAAAGTAGATTATCTCATGTGAAAGCCGGAATATATATATATATAGAGAGATGTATTTTATATATATATATATTTCAATGGCCTGGTTACGTAAGATCCTGGCGACATCATCAGGTGTAGATCGCATTAGTTAATCAATAAATGAATATATATACTTACACACAAATATACATATATATATATACGCATTCATATATATATATATATGTATATATATATATACACATATATCTTAAGTATTGTTATTTGGTACCCGGTATGATAGAGATGATCCTCTTCTGAGTATCGATCAGCACTTGGTATCGATTACTCCTATATATATATATTATTAAATTCAAGTGAGAAAAAAAATATTTATTGGAGTTCAAACCAGATAGACAAATTAACTAGATAAACCTTTAATTAATATATATACATACATATTATATATACATGACTTCTACAGGACGAGAACTGTTTCATTCGGAGGAAATGATCAGGAAAGGCTTTCTTGATGATTTCCTTCGAATGAAACAGTTCTAGTCCTGTAGAAGACATTTCTATATTAAATATTGTATATACTCTACTAATGTATTGAGTACCTTACTGTGGTTACCCCCGATTGAACCCGGGACTCACACACACACACATATATATATATATATATACACACACATACATATATATATACACACACATATATATACACATATATTGTTATATTTGGGGAGGGTCATATTTGCGTAATATTGCCAGAATTAATAACAGAACACACTCACTGTTTGGTTGGTTTTCGCTTCTCGCTGTCTTTTATATATATATATCTGCGATCTAACTTACTCATATATATATATATAAAAGACAGCGAGAAGCGAAAACCAACCAAACAGTGAGTGTGTTCTGTTATTAATTCTGGCAATATTACGCAAATATGACCCTCCCCAAATATAACAATATCTGTTTCGACACACGATTTCATATAAAAAACCTCGCAAAACTAATTCATCGCCGCTATATACACATATATATATGTATATATATATATATACACACACACACACACACAGATATATATATAATATAATATAAAGATCGTGAATGATGATGGCGGCTAAAGTAAAATCTGAAAGAGTCTCAACTAGTGTCTTTCCTCATTTTTTAAAAATTAAAACATACCACCATCATCAGCTGAAATATTTTAAGGACATTATTAGCAACGAACGATCGGGGGAGAGAAATGAAACACATATTTCTTCATTTTCAAAGCAATCACAATTAACGATGTTTTAAAAAGACACAGAAACACACAGATCTATATATACATATATATTTTAAAAGATAATATAATTATAGGGGGGCTTACCTTTAATTAAAAAAAAAAAAAGAATAATCAGTGCCCGTTATTAAATAATAATAATAATTAGTGTGGGGGTTTTTAAGCTGGCAAATCCATTATATCACTGCAGCAGAGCATCACGGGAGAAGGAAAAAAGCTACGAAACGTCTTTCGACAAACATTATTTGCTATTCGTTATTGTTTAACTAAAAATTATTTTTTTAAAATAATTTTCTCATATAATATTATGGAATCTATTTTAGTTTTTATTTAAATAAATTTTTCAAAAATATTAACGATCTAAGAATCTCATGCTTTTTCTTATTTTTTCCAACTCTGAAATGATTCGTGCAAAGCATCACGGGAGACATGCCAACCGCTGTTTCCCCATCCAATTAAAAAAAATGTAATTTTAGTTTAAATTCTTCCATATTATCTTTTATTATTCAGTTTTTAAGGAAATAATATGAATTAATTACGCTACATTTCTCAAAATACATAAATATAGATTTATCTTTTTGTTATTTTAAAAAAGAAATTAACAACGCCATGAAATTAACGAAGACAGTGAGAAGACTGGTATAAACTATTTCCAAATAACTGTAGAAGAATATAAGAACCATCGAGAAGAATTTAGATAAATAATGAAAAGGTTTCGGAATAATGATAAAAATATATATTGATGGTGTAAATAATTATTGTAAAAATATATTTTTAAAAATTCTGGTAAGTTGTCAGAAAAGGGAGGCAACTTTGCTGAGGAAGAGCAGTAAATAGTGAGAAAGACATGAATGAGAACAGAGATATAAAGCTAAAGATGAAAAAAACATTTGTTATAAAAATAAAAATAACCGTATAAGATGAGTAAAAAGCCGGTTTCATTAGCGAAAATATTAACTTACAAGCTTGGCTCATCAAAAGAGACAACAGGGAGATATTTGATTGTGTAGTCCGGGCGTAAATATATCTCGGAAGGAGAGCCAGGCCCCCCGACTTGCCAGTAAAAATGGCTGGGCAGCTTCACTTAAGATGGCGGCCACGGGAAAGAGTCGGGGAAGGCGGCGATGGTGTACAGTAGGCGTACGACAAGGCAACTCCTACTTCTCTTTCAGGTTAAACGCATCCAAATTTTAGCATTCATTTTTTTAAATTAACTCACAAATAAATCCCTCATGAATAATAATTTAATATTAAAAAAACAGCAAACAAACAGATTTTTAAAAACAAATGATATCGCTAAAATATTTCATTCATACCAGAATTTATTTTACTTTCGGTCATTTTTTGCAAAAGATATTTAGGAAAATATATTACAATATAATAATAATTTCTTCAGGAATACGCATTTCTAATAATATGTGTGTATATATGTATGTATGTTTGTGTGTACTTCACGTATTGAAATGTGCGTAGTAATGAAAGAATGATAATTTCATATCCTTAACTTGTTCATAATTTTTAATATATATATATATGTCTGTGTGTCATTATCGTCAACATTGATTTTCCATGGTTTTGATAGTTTATCACGTGCCGGGGCTAGATCAGTCAGGTGACCACATCCAGTTCATTATAAGCTTCATTATTGTCTGGTTTCTATAGCCGAATGCCCTTTCTAACGCCAACCACTTTATAGTGTGAAGCATTTATCATGAACCCAGTACCACTACCTTACATGATGAACTAGGTGCTTTTCGTTGGGGGACCAACACCAAGACCATACAGAGCTTACAGAGTGGACTGGGTGTTTTTCATTGTGGCACTGGCACTATAACTTTACAGGGTGAGCTGGGTACATTTTATCCTGGCACCAGCACTACCTTATTACAATGCTAGGGTGTTTAGTATATCAGTGTCCTTGGTCTGACTGGAGAGGCCTTGATAGAGGTTTGGTGGGGTGTACAGACATACGACTGTGTGGGAGGAAATGAAGGGTGGCTGGTGTGACATATTGTGGAGTGTCCCATATTTGAGTGCTTTAATTGCTCTGGAGATCTCAGCCTTGGAGAGATTAGTTTTCACCTCTAGATGCACCTCATATACACCAGATGATATTGTGATCATATATATATATATATATCCCGGGTTCAATCGGGGGTAACCACAGTAAGTAAGGTACTCAATACAAAGCAGAGTATATATATTTAATATAGAAAGGCTTCTATAAGACTAGAACTGTTTCATTCGGGAGAAATCATCAGGGCTTCCTGATGATTTCTCCCGAATGAAACAGTTCTAGTCCTGTAGAAGCCTTTCTGTATTAAATATATATATATATGGAGAGAAATGAGGCAAGCATGCTCCGTTGGATGTGCAGTGTGAATGTGCGTGAACGACCCAGCATGAATGTGTTGAGAGAGAAACTGTGTCTGAGAGGGATAGAATGTAGTGTACGGGAGAGGAGACTGAGGTGGTATGGACATGTGATGCGCATGAGGATGACCGATGGGTGAAGAAGTGCCAGGAAATGCCAGTTGAAGGAAGACGTGGTAAAGGTAGACCACGAAAAACATGGGCGGAGGTGGTGAGAACAGACCTCAGATCGTTGAAGCTCACGGTGGAGATGACGAAGGACTGTGACAAGTGGAGAGATGCTGTGCTAAATAAGACCCGTCCCACCCTTGCAAGCAGGGAAGAGTGGACGTAAAATGATGATGATGATGATGATGATGATCTATATTAAGTATATATATATACATTTATGTTTAGTGGTTCACCTGCATAGATCGTCTGCCAATTGCCAAGTCACCCATCTGTTTTTACACATGCCCTCCATACCACTCTATCGTCAGTATTTTGAGCTCTCCTCAACTATCCACCCCAGTGACTGTGTCCTATGCCAAATCACCAATCTGTTTTTACACATGCCCTCTATCCTCCATCAGTTTTCTGAGTAATCCTAAACTATCTACTCCTTTATCTAGCTGTAAGCTATCAATGTACCTGCTTTTCCTTCTACTCCTGTTTGTTGTGTATCCATCTGATTGTTCCCACAGAACATGATCACTTGCTGTCTCCATTCAGATATTCTCTGAATTAATCAATATTTGCTAACTCAGATCCAATAAGTTTTTCTTTATACTTTACTAATCTAAGCCTTGACCTTTCTATATAAGTGAACTGAAAAAAATGTAGCTGGATGTTAAAAGCATTTGTCTATGTCTGCAACAGGAGCAATTGTCCATTCCTCATATTGCTGTTGTTTAGCCCCATGTTAACACTGACTGTGCAAACCTAAAGCAAACATCCCATCTTTAGATCTATCCAGGAAATATATTGTCCAACATACCCTTCATTTTTAATGATGGCTGTGTGTGTGATTTGTAGATTTGACTGTGAGCTCTAGCAGGTCAAACAACTAAGTTATTGACTGGTAAACAGAAGGAGGCAATTTTTTTAAAATTTTTTGTTAACTTGTTCATACACTTCTGCCAGAAATTATAACCGACAGATAGTATCTTCAATGGAAAGACTAATGGCAACATTGTTTCCTTGGTCTGATCTGACAATCAGTTCATTTCTTATATCAGGAGTTGTGACTAACAGATAATATATTCAATGTAATGACTAATGGAAACATTGTTTTCTAGGTTTGATCTGACAATCAACTCCTTTCTTTTGCTAGGAGTTGTGACTAACAGATAATATCAACAATGAAAAGACTAATGGAAACATTGTTTCCTTGGTCAGGTCTTTTTCTTTTTCATACCATGGATTGTTATTGGTTGTGCTAACTACTACAACAGGAGTCTGCAAACATTTTTGGAGGCAGGATAGATTGGAAATATTTTTGTTTTGCAAAGTGAATGGGATAGAGTGATTTGCAGTATTTGTTCTGATATTCTGTGCCTACTGAGTTCAACTATGTTTTACCCTTTCGAGGTTAATAGCACAAGTTCCAGTCCAGTATTGAATTATCACAATGAACCCTCTGGCAGAGTTCTTTTCTAGAAATCTGATGTGTATGGACGAGTTGCAAGACCAACGATGTTCTTGAAGATGACACTGGGTTAGATTCAGACAGCAATTCTGGACAGAGTAAGCTGGAGGAGAAAGTTTGTAATGGCACCAATAACAGATGTATCAAAGTAGAAGTATTGAGGTCAATTCTTCCTCTATATCTCATTCTCAATTACGCCCCCCCCCCCTCTATCTTTCTCTGGGAGAAATCAGCTGTTCGGACCTGGAGATGAGATGGGCTCTGCCAGGTTTTAAATGCTCAAGACACATTGTATGTTTCTGGGACCCCACTACAACCCAATCACAAGTTATGGGTCTATACAGAAATGAGATGAGCTCTGCCAGGTTTTAAATGCTCAAGACACATTGTATGTTTATGGGACCCCTCTACACCCCCATCACAAGTTATGGGTCCATACATAAGTTATCTTGTCTTGGCAGGATATGAAATACAATAAAAACACAACTGGCTTATACAGATTTATATACAGGGTGTCCCCAAAAATGTATATATACTTCAACAGCATTCTAATAAATATTGCCTGTACAAGTAACCAAAGTGTGTATATATTTTTTGTTACATTATATATATATTAGTCTTTACTGTCTATTTTATTTATTTAATCAATATATCAATAGGTCCCTCTTCTTCCTCAGATTCCCTTAACTCTGTCACCATCCAGTTCTACTGTAGGACCCTCTGTCACCATCCAATTCTACTGTAGGTCTCTCTTACAGATTCCCTTGACACCCTGTCACCACCCAGTTCTATTGTAGGTCCCTCTTACACAGATTCCCTTGACTCTTGTCACCAGCCAGTTCTATTGTAGGTCCCTCTTACACAGAATCCCTTGACACCCTGTCACCACCCAGTTCTATTGTAGGTCCCTCTTACACAGATTCCCTTGACTCTTGTCACCAGCCAGTTCTATTGTAGGTCCCTCTTACACAGAATCCCTTGACACCCTGTCACCACCCAGTTCTATTGTAGGTCCCTCTTACACAGATTCCCTTGACTCTTGTCACCAGCCAGTTCTATTGTAGGTCCCTCTTACACAGAATCCCTTGACACCCTGTCACCACCCAGTTCTATTGTAGGTCCCTCTTACACAGATTCCCTTGACTCTTGTCACCAGCCAGTTCTATTGTAGGTCCCTCTTACACAGAATCCCTTGACACCCTGTCACCATCCAGTTCTATTGTAGGTCCCTCTAACACAAATTCCCTTGACTGTCACCATCTAGTTCTATTGTAGGTCCCTCTTCTTCCACATATTCCCTTGACTATCTGTCCCCATCCAATACTATTGTTCATCATATTCGGCAGATCAGAGGAATTGCAGTTTATGTCGTCACAAATCTGCTTGATATAGGTCTTGGCGTATCCTCTCTTAACTATTCCCTATGGCAATTAACAAGAGCCAGAGTCAAACATACGATAAAGGGAGTCTGTTCCTCCCTGAGCTAGTATTTAGCCACGAGCAATTGTATGTCGCATTTTCAAGAGTTCGCAGACAGTCAGATGTAAAAATGAAAGTATTGAACACTGATAAGCAAGGAAGGTGAGATAATAACAAAGAACATCGTAGGCAAACAGATATTAAGATAAATCTGATCCCAGTTGCAATAGAATTGAAACTAATCATGCAAATAAAAAGATTGTGTATATTCTCTATATGGTTTTGTGTAAATTAATTGTATATAATATAAAGTAATTATGATAAAATATTGCGTAATATGGAATATGTAATTGGTATCGTAGTTTCAATATAATTAAATACTAACGAATGCTATGTATATTAAGTATTGTATATTTTTGTATCATTTATTGAACAGGCAACAATAAGATTTATATGCATTTGAAATGAAAATTATCCTTTCTTTTTTAAATAGCTCCTCTTAATTTTTTCATCCGTGGAATTTCCACGGGTCCAGCTAGTGTGTATATATATATACATACACACGCACACACATATGTATGTATATATATGTGTGTATGGATATATATATATATATACACACACGTGTGTACGTACGTAGGTACGTTACGTCAAGATTCTATTCTTAATTTTAAATGTGATGTCCATCAACTGGTTTAAAGAACATTGCGAGGTGTTTTTTTTTTTCAAAATAAATTAATACAAACACTTTCACATTAAAAAATATTGTCAAATATTAAAAAGAATTTAATTGTTTGAAATGTATTTATTAGAACAGAGAATTAATATTACATGCAGCAGTAAATAGACGAGAAGTAAGCAGAAAATACTAAATGAAATATAAATATATAAAGAATATTAAATAATACTTTTAACTGTAATAAATATCAAAATCTTTTATAATATAATACTTGAAAATAACCGAGTAATAAATAAGGAGGGAAATAAAAGAAAATATTTGTATGAAATAAAAATGTATGATCAATTGTGTTTACTCCGTCACTGCCATTAGTATGAAGGCTGCTGACGAGGCTCGGGAACGTGTATTATAAATGCAACCATTATAAGGAAATCAAACAGCAAACCTTCCAGTATATATATAAATTTATATATATATATATATAAATTTATCGAATTGAATATATATATATATATTTATATATAAAAATCTTCCCTTTGTTTATTATTTATATCTATCTTTTAGATAAATGATTTCATTAAACGAGATGTAAATCCGTATGTGGATATGACTAAAGGTTTATATAGAGATATAATATAGATATATATTTTTTTGGTTGTTAAATTGTTCAAGGTTTGACTTTAAAGTGGTCAAATTTTGAAGTTATTTCAAGTAATAAGATAACGTCTTCTTTATGCTGGTTCCGTGTCCGTATGGTGTGGAGGTTGCAGTGTTGCATGGCGGTCTAGGTGGGTGCCAGGATCTTTGGGTAAGTTTTTCCCAGTGTTCCATTCTCGACACTCTTCCTTGCTTAGTTCACTTCTTCACATCTCAGCTACATGGCTGTCGCCCTCGCTTTATTATTATTATTATTTTATTGTCTTATCTCTCCTCCATAACCCTCCTCCAATAATATTTATAACATTACATTATTACATCAGGCCATGTTACACACTAACACACACATATATATATATATATATATGTTATATATATATATATATGTTATATATATATATATATAACATATATATGTATGTTATATATAACATATATATGTTATATATAATATATATATATATAATATTATGTGTACCCCGGGTTCAATCGGGGTTAACCACAGTAAGGAAGGTACTCAATACATTAGTACGGTGTATATAACAAATTTAATATAGAAATGTCTTCTACAGGGCTAGAACTGTTTCATTCGAAGGAAATCACCAGGAAAGTCCTAACTGATGATTTCCTCCGAATGAAACAGTTCTAGTCCTGTAGAAGCCATGTCTATATAAATATTGTATATATATATATCATCATCATCATCGTTTAACGTCTATCTTCCACGCTAGCATGGGTTAGACGGGAATTGTACCACTTGAGGCAAGATTGGTCGGGTGACTATCTCGCTCGTATATAATATATATATATATATTATAAATTTCCTTCCACATGGCATAGGCATAGCCCCTGTCTGCTAATATTTTAATCAATTCCACACTGTCATCTTAACAGATTTGATCTCTGTCTTACTGAAAGCCTTCATATAAATACATATGTATACACCCATATATATATATATATATACACACACACACATGTATAGATATAGATGTGTATAACAAACAGGGTGTACATTAAAAGACCGTCTCTTTATAATACAGACACTCCGATTGATACCTTATAGATAACATTATAAGGAATACAATACGTGGAGTGCTTTATGTTTGTTTACAACAAAATTCGATGGATTATCTGATAAACCAACTTTTCTAAATTGAATAACATATATGCATATATATAAGGTGTCCCCCGAAATGTGTACACACTTTGATTACCAGTACAGGCAATATTTATTAGAATGTTGAAGTGTGTACACATTTTTTGGGGACACTGTGTGTGTGTGTATATATATATATATATGTTATTCCGGGTTCAATCGGGGGTAGCCACAGTAAGTAAGGTACTTAATACATAGCAGAGTATAAATGTTTAATATAGAAAAGCTTCTACAGGACTAGAACTGTTTCATTCGTGAGAAATCATCAGGAAGCTGCCTCCTGATGATTTCTCACGAATGAAACAGTTCTAGTACTGAAGAAGACATTTCTATATTAAATATATATATATATATATATGCAAAACGTAAATGGAAACAACACTGCAATGGAGAAATACATATATATTTATATATAGTAATATACGCGAAAGGCAAAGCATAAATGAATTGAGGAATCAAATGGTGTGTGCAGGAGAGGCGGTTGCGTTGGTATGGACATGTGATGCGTATGAAGGATGACAGCTGCATAAAAAGGTGCAGAGCATTAGAAGTCGATGGAAACCGCATAGTGGGGAGACCCAAGAAGACCTGGGATGAGGTGATAAAAGCCGACCTTACCCAATTACACCTCTCAAAGGCGATGACACACCACCGTGACCTCTGGCATCACGCAGTAATACAGAAGACCCGACCCCCCCCCCACGGGTACAAGCTGAAGCATATAGACAATATGCTCCCACACCCTCCCACTGCAAAAAAGCACCCAGTCCGCACTTTAAAGTGGACGTGTATGTAGGTGCCACGGAAATAAAGCACCCAGCACTCACTGTAAATGAGGTTGGTGTTAGGAAGGGCATCCAACTGTAGAAATCAAGCCAGAATCAGTTCCTGTATGAGCAAGACAAGGTCAGCCGACTGGACAGTGCCCACAACAGGACAACCCATCTAACCTATGATAGCGTGGAAGAACAGATGTAAAACGATGATGATGATATTTCCTGTGTCTGCCCTAATAGTATATAACCCAGAGGAAGAAAAGAAACGGTTTATATATATATATATATACAGGGTGTCCTCCAAAAATGTGTGCACACTTCAACAGCATTCTAATAAATATTGCCTGTACTGGTAATGAAAGTGTGTATATATTTTGGGGGGAGACACCCTGTATGTGTATGTGTGTGTATATATATATATATATATATGTGTGTGTTCATCCAACAGGGATAATATATTTATGATATTCCTGTCTAAATCTATACCAATATATGTACCAGTAATTCTAAACGGTATTTACTGAGCCACCACAAGGGGCCCAGTTTGGGAATATTTCAAGAAGCTTTTTATTTTCTAAATTTGCCCCCTTTCATCATTATCATCATCATTTTATGTCTGCTTTTCCCTGCTTGCAAGGGTGGGACAGGAACTGATTCTGGCTTGATTTCTACAGCTGGATGCCCTTCCTAACACCAACCTCATTTACAGTGAGTGCTGGGTGCTTTTTTTGCTGTGGCACCTCCACGACCACTTTGCCGTGGAATGATAGGGACCCCAGTCCTATCATCTCATTTCTACAGCTGAGTAAACTGGACCAATGTGAAATAAAGTGTCTTGCTCAAGGAAACAACACATCACCCAGTCCGAGAATTGAACTCACAACCTTTTGATTGCAAGCCCAATGCTCTAACCACTAAGCCATGTGCCTCCTTTATAATTTTTAATTAATATATTTTACACGACAAATGTTTTATTTTTATATTTGATGTGGTGGGGGACATCAACTGTCTGTGGTGTGGTGAGATGACAAGGTACTGAAGAAACACTGAAATATACTGATATATATAGATGGAGGCACATGGCTTAGTGGTTAGAGCATTGGGCTTGCAATTGAAAGGTTGTGAGTTCAATTCTCAGACCGGGTGATGTGTTGTTTCCTTGAGCAAGACACTTTATTTCATATTGCTCCAGTTTACTCAGCTGTAGAAATGAGATGATAAGGACCCCAGTCCTTATCATTCCACTGCAAAGTGGTCGTGGAGGTGACACAGCAAAAAAGCACCCAGCACTCACTGTAAATGAGGTTGGCGTTAGAAAGGGTATCCAGCTGTAGAAATCAAGCCAGAATCAGTTCCCGTATGAGCAAGGCATGGTCAGCCGACCGGACACTGCCCACAACAGGACAACACATCTAACCCATGCTAGCGTGGAAGAACAGACGTAAGACGGTGATGATGATGATGATATACACACACACCCTTCTGGATGATAATGTTTAGCTTACTGATCTATTGAGTGCTTTGTGACTGCCTCAAACAACTCGATTAGTACCTGCTATATGGAAGCTACAACCCATTCCGGCTATATCAAGTGTTAACCTAATATATCCCTTCCATATACTGTACCGATTGTTTGTTATTTCTGTTTACCTTTTACATACATACATATATATATATATATATTAGTAATAATAATAAATGTGAAGAAGTGCCAAGAAATGTCAGTAGAAGGAAGACGTAGTAGAGGAAGACCACGAAAAACATGGGCGGAGGTGGTGATAGCAGACCTCAGATCACTGAAGTTCACGGTGGAGAGATGCTGTGTTGAATAGGACCCATCCCACCCTTGCAAGCAGGGAAAAGTGGACGTAAAATGATGATGACTAAAATCCAAAGAGGCTCGATAAGGATAAATACATATCAAATATATAAGAACCCTAGAGCAAATATTTATTAAAATAACAGATTAAAGTTTAAGCAAAGAATCGCTGCTTTCACCCTTAACGATGATCCCGTTAAGGGTGAAAGCAGCAATTCTTTGCTTAAACTTTAATCTGTTATTTTATATATATATATATATATATATATATTGGGTATATAAACTTAATGAAAATTTGACACCTCATTCATACTAATTATCAATACTACACTCTGCTTAGTACAACCCCAAAGTATAAACTGGAGACAACTATGAAGTGCTCAATTTAGTAAACCAACAGTAACGTGATGTAATAAAATGATGATTTATTCAGTTGTATAGAAAGAAATATAATAATTGTTTACAATGCTTACAGAACAAAAGCACAAACAAATATAATATAACGGAAAGGGAAAAGAAAAGAAACAAGCAGGTAGCACACACATCTAGGACCAGATACAACAAAAGGCAGGCGAAAGGGGTGGACAACCGAGCCAGTACAAGAGTAAAAGATAACAGTATCGCAAGGAGCTCTGGGAAACCGCTCTACTAATTTTGACGGCGAGGCTGATGCACTGGAACAACCAAGCTCCCTCACGAGCATCACCAGTTACCTCTGAGGCGAGCTGCCAGTGATGATAGGAATCTTGCAGTCAGTAGCCTGACTTCCCCAAAAGTCTTGAATGCCACAGACTGGAAAATGTAGTTGGCCGACAATCCATATATATATATATATATTATATTTAAAATTATATGTCATGTTTGAGATAACCTCGAACATGCGCCTTATCACCTAAGAATAAGCTCAAAGAATAAATATATTTATTTATATATAAATTATATTCCTTTTAAAATTTTCAATAAAATCTAATAATGGCTTCTGTTTTAAGCAGAAAGCCAGCAATTTGAAGGGGCGGGGAAAGTCGATTAAATTGACTCAGTGCATTACTGGTACTTTATTTTATATTATCGCAGGGATTATAATAAACCGTTTTAGCAGTACTTCTCTATATCACATCATTTTACTACACGTGTGATCATCATTTTCTTACAAAGTCTGAATTAAAAACGAATAGGCTATCTAGCCGGTAAACTCTAAAGGTACTAAACACACATTGCTATAGCGTTTCATCAGCCCCTTCCTTCTGTTATCTGTATCTGTTTATGTATTTATTTGTCTTAACTTGCGCTGCAACTCATAGTGTCTGACACTCTTACCGGCTACATAGCCTCTTCTAAATAAAATCTACCTATCTCCTTCTTCCATTATTCTACAACTGATGGTAAAACTAACATGATCAATATTAATACCATCTCAATATGATCATGTTAGTTTTCTTAGGAAATCTTTCGTCTTAAGATCACAACTTCTGGTAATGTCTGTGGGTGAAGATGACGAATTGTAATCTATAAAGAAACATTTATCTGTAGTTATGTCGAGGCCTTTAACCCTTTAGCATTCAAACAGGCCAGAATTCTCTCTCCTTTCTGTTCAAATCGGCTGTAACTTACCACTCATATTGATGTTAAGGTATTGTTCTCAAAATAAATAATATCAAAATCTCATAAATTTGATATTATGTGAGATAAAACCATTACCATAAAAATACAATAGTAAATACAGAGTAATGTAAATGCTAAAAGGTTAACCCATTAGCATTTAAACCAGCCATATCCGGCCAGAATTCTCTCACCTCTTTTTGTTCAAACTGGCCATAACTGGCTGCTCATACTTATGATAAGGTATTGTTCTCAAAACCTCGTAGATTCAATATTATGTGAGGTAATTATGTAAGATAAAGCCTTTACCATGAAAATACAATAGTATATATAGAGTAATGTAATTATGTAAGATAAAGCCTTTACCATGAAAATACAATAGTATATATAGAGTAATGTAAATAATATGTGAGGTAAAGTCTTTACCATAAAAATACAATAGTATATATAGAGTAATGTATATAAGGGTTAACCCTTTAATGTTCAAACCGGCCAGAATTCTCTACCTCTTTCTCTTGAAACTGGCTGTAACTGGACACTAAACTGATGTTAAGGTATTGTTCTCAAAATAAATACTTTCAAAATCTCATAGATTCAATATTATGTGAGATAAAGTATTTACCATGAAAATATAATAGTATATATAGAGTAATGTGAATGCTAAAGGGTTAAACAACATTTTCACTAAGCAACTCTTGGTTTGATGTGATTCTTCTGGCAAGTTCCATCATGTCTGTTAATCCTTGGAGGTTGAGAAACATGATGGAACCTGTAATAAATAATTATATTGTATAACACTAATGCCTTGTGTGTGTGAATTAATAGTGAAGTTTACATTGATTGTAATCTGTCTTAAAAGATAAGTTTTCCTGACAATATTTACATGCTTGCATTTTGTAATCAATTATTCCTCAAATTACAATTTTTTGTCTGTCTGTGAAATATATGCATATACACCAGGTCTGAACACAAAAAACCAAACTCCCACTCTCCCCATCTCTCATATATACACCAGGTCCCAACACAAAACAACCAAACTCTCACTGTCTCTCCCGCTCTCCCCATCTCTCATATTATACACCAGGTCCCAACACAAAAGAACCAAACTGTCACTGCCTCCATCTCTCCTGCTTTCCCCATTTCTCTCATACACACCAGGTCCCAACACAAAACTTTCACTGTCACTGCTGCCATCTTTCCTCATCACTCACTATTATGAGCAAATGGGGGCCCATGTGTTGGCCGTTCCGGTGGAGTGGGTGCTTCTTTTGTGGCACCAGCACTACCACCATACTGAATAGAGGGTACTTCTTTTGTGGCACAAACACTACCACCATACTGAATAGAGGGTACTTCTTTTGTGGCACAAACACTACCACCTTACTGAATAGAGGGTACTTCTTTTGTGGCACAGACACTACCACCTTACTGAATAGAGGGTACTTCTTTTGTGGCACAAACACTACCACCTTACTGAATAGAGGGTACTTCTTTTGTGGCACAAACACTACCACCATACTGAATAGAGGGTACTTCTTTTGTGGCACAAACACTACCACCTTACTGAATAGAGGGTACTTCTTTTGTGGCACAAACACTACCACCTTACTGAATAGAGGGTACTTATTTTGTGGCACAAACACTACCACCATACTGAATAGAGGGTACTTCTTTTGTGGCACAAACACTACCACCTTACTGAATAGAGGGTACTTCTTTTGTGGCACAAACACTACCACCTTACTGAATAGAGGGTACTTCTTTTGTGGCACAAACACTACCACCTTACTGAGGGGATTGGGTGCTTTTTTTGACACCAGCACTACAGCCTTATAGTGCAGACTGGGTGCATTTTATCATGACATGTGCACTGGTGTGGCATTGGTTGGGAGTGGTAAGGCTTCATACCAGTGTGAGAAGAGAGAGAAAGTGTCAGGTTATAGAAGTGGCCAAGAGTGTGTGTGTGTGTGTGTGTGTGAAGGTAGATAAGGTTTTGTTTATGTATACCAGGAATGATTGCTTGAACAAGAAAACTGTTTACCAGAGTTTGACTTGGCAGTAGCCTTTGAATCATATTGCCTATGATTGAACAATATATATTAGTCAGCATATGCAGACAATTATAATAGGCAGAGAAACATATGTTATAGCAAATAAATTCCTAATCTCATTTCTCACCAATGTTTATATTTTTGTTGGTGCAATACTTGCTTATCATCATCATCATCGTTTTATATATATATGTGTGAAGGCGCATGGCTTAGTAGTTAGAGCATTGGGCCTGCAATCGAAAGGTTGTGAGTTCAATTCTCAGACCGGGTGATGTGTTGTTTCCTTGAGCAAGACACTTTATTTCACATTGCTCCAGATTACTCAGCTGTAGAAATGAGATGATAAGACTGGGGTCCCTATCATTCCACTGCAAGGTTGTACAGGTGTCACGGCAAAAAAAGCACCCAGCCCACACTGTAAAGTGGACGTGTAGGCGCCATGGAAAAAAAAGCACCCAGCACTCACTGTAAATGAGGTTGGTGTTAGGAAGGGCATCCAGCTGTAGAAATCAAGCCAGAATCAGTTCCCGTATGAGCAAGATAAGGTCAACCCGTCTAACCCATGCTAGCATGGAAGAACGGACGTAAAACGGTGGTGATGATTTATATTTATATATATATATATAGTAATAATGATAAATGTGAAGATTAAAATCCAAAGAGGGCTCGATAAGGATAAATATATATCAAATAACAGATTAAAGTTTAAGCAAAGAATCGCTGCTTTCGCCCTTAACGGGATCTTCTGAAACTAAAAAAATCAATCTGTAAATGCAGAAGTAAATATTTTAATAACCTTTGTGACATGTATGTGAAGTAGAAGTTTGTACCTACTCAACTAAGTTGTGTATTTACTATATTTCCAGTTGATAATTTTGTGAAAGGAATTTTGGATCTGAATTGATGAAGATGGATGATGTGGACCATGTGTCTGATTCTGTTAACATAAAGAATGATTTACATACTCGAGAACTGGACCAGTCCCTTCAGGTGAACCCTCACACTTTTACTGCTGACGCTGCAGAACAGAAAGTTATAGGTCTTCTTCTTCATACTACTGAAGGAGACAGTGATGGAACAGTGAATCAAGCCCACCCTGTTACTGTTGTAACAGCAAATACTGACCACGCAGTACAAGCAGTTACACTAGCCGACGGCACAACGGCTTATTTACATCCTACAAAAGATGCCAAATTTTTCGATGGTACCACAGTAACGCTGGACGATGGCACAACCGCCATAATGCACACGGGTTTAACCGATAAAGCAGATATTGTTACGGAAACGGAGACTACAGCAACAACAACTACAACGACCACAAAATTTGCTGATGGTCAACCTGTACAGTTGGAAGATGGTAGCACTGCCTACCTTCATCACCATCACAAAGGTAGGTTCAAACTCTTACATTCTGTTATTGGTTTCACTCATTAAACTGTGGCCATGCTGGGGTACTGCTTCGAAGGAAATAAGTCGATTAACTTTTAGAAGGTTTTTAGATAAATATTTTCATGCTTGCACACAAACTAGTAGCAATAATAATGATTGTTAATTTCATTAAAATGAAATATACTTATCCAAGTACTCTGGGCAATGTAGTTTCAGAATATATACATAAATAACATTACAAATGCTTAGATAACATTATAAATTGCTCACGATTCTTTCAGAAATATATATTCTTTTAATGTTGCAATATTAAAGAAAATGTAAAGGGGTGAACAACTGAGCCAACACCAAAGCAAAAGACAGCAGCGAGGAGTACTGGGCAACCTCTCTAATGGTTTTTGAGGCAAGCCAGCACACTTGCAGCATTGCCTCGGGTGATGGCGAGGCTAATGCGCTGGAACAACCAAGCGCCCTTGCGAGATTCGGCAGTTACCTCTATTGAATATATATGGTTAAGGTGCCTATCTCCAAAACCATAGGAGGAGTTTATGTACAAACAAACAGACAGGAACTACACCTTTATATATATAGATTAATATAATTCATTTATGAATACAAACATGGTATTATTATGTATTGAGTATATATTTCCTCCTTGTTTGGTTTTTTCAGAGGGTCTTCAAGCAGTTCAGCTTGAAGATGGTACAACAGCTTATATTGCACACTCTATACCTCAGGCATTGTTCAGTGACAGTGGCAGTCTAGATGATGGAGAAGGACTCAATTTAGACCATCTTAATTCACACGTAAGTATAGTACACAACATCATATTTACAGTCATTATTTGGTGATTTGGCAGTATCGGTAGAAGGTCGGACGCCATGCTTTCCAGCATAGCTACGTCCCTTTATGGTCTGAGTTCAAATCCCGTCGAGGTTAACTTTGCCTTTCATCCTTACGGGGTCGATAAAATAAAGTACCAGTAATGCACTGGGTTATTGCTGGCCTTGTGCCAAAAGTAGAAACAATTATTTCAATTCCTGTGATCAGTTTAATGTAAATATACTATTGATTTTTGATTTCATCTACTTCATCTTCAGTCATCATTAGGGGCCCCTCTATATGTGTGTATGTATATATACATATATATGTCTGTGTATGTGAGGGTAGATAAGGTTTTGTTTATGTATATCAAGATTGAATGCTTAAATAAGATAACTGCTTACCAAAGAATTTGTAGTCAGCATATGTAGACTATTATAATAGACGCAGAAACATATGTTAAAGCCAAAAAATTCCTACTCTCCTTTCTCGCCGAAGTCTATATTTTTCTTGGTGTAGTACTTGCTTATATTATAGTTAGAAGGAACAAAAGGCTGTGTGGTTACTAGATAAAGTGTATTTAGAAATAAAAGGAAAGCACAAACAAGGGACAGTCCCCTCTTCAGTTGTCTGCTGGAGGTGAGACATTTCAACGCATTATGCATAATTTTATATCTGTTTTTCTATGTTGGCATCATTATCATTTAACATTCTTTTTTCCTGCTTTATTAATTTAATTCTTCTGTAATTCTTTCAAGTATATATCCCATACACCCATCTAGCAGTCCTTGAGATTATCTGTCACACCAAAGTATCATTTGCCCTAGTAGCAGTTCTTGAGGTTGACTGTCACCAAAGTATCATTTGCCCTAGTAGCAGTTCTTGAGGTTGACTGTCACCACAGTATCCTTTGCTCTAGTAGCAGTCCTTGAGGTTGTCTGTCATCAAAGTCTCCTTTGCCCTAGTAGCAGTTCTTGAGGTTGTCTCTCACCACAGTATCCTTTGCCCTAGTAGCAGTCCTTGAGGTTGTCTGTCACCAAAGTCTCCTTTGCCCTAGTAGCAGTCCTTGAGGTTGTCTGTCACACCAAAGTCTCCTTTGCCCTAGTAGCAGTCCTTGAGGTTGTCTGTCACCAAAGTCTCCTTTACCCTAGTAGCAGTCCTTGAGGTTGTCTGTCACCAAAGTCTCCTTTACCCTAGTAGCAGTCCTTGAGGTTGTCTGTCACCAAAGTCTCCTTTACCCTAGTAGCAGTCCTTGAGGTTGTCTGTCACCAAAGTCTCCTTTGCCCTAGTAGCAGTCCTTGAGGTTGTCTGTCACCAAAGTCTCCTTTGCCCTAGTAGCAGTCCTTGAGGTTGTCTGTCACCAAAGTCTCCTTTGCCCTAGTAGCAGTCCTTGAGGTTGTCTGTCACCAAAGTCTCCTTTGCCCTAGTAGCAGTCCTTGAGGTTGTCTGTCACCAAAGTCTCCTTTACCCTAGTAGCAGTCCTTGAGGTTGTCTGTCACCACGGTCTCCTTTGCCCTAGTAGCAGTCCTTGAGGTTGTCTGTCACCACAGTCTCCTTTGTCCTAGTAGCAGTCCTTGAGGTTGTCTGTCACCAAAGTCTCCTTTGCCCTAGTAGCAGTCCTTGAGGTTGTCTGTCACCACAGTCTCCTTTGTCCTAGTAGCAGTCCTTGAGGTTGTCTGTCACCAAAGTCTCCTTTGCCCTAGTAGCAGTCCTTGAGGTTGTCTGTCACCACAGTCTCCTTTGTCCTAGTAGCAGTCCTTGAGGTTGTCTGTCACCAAAGTCTCCTTTGCCCTAGTAGCAGTCCTTGAGGTTGTCTGTCACCAAAGTCTCCTTTGCCCTAGTAGCAGTCCTTGAGGTTGTCTGTCACCAAAGTCTCCTTTGCCCTAGTAGCAGTCCTTGAGGTTGTCTGTCACCAAAGTCTCCTTTACCCTAGTAGCAGTCCTTGAGGTTGTCTGTCACCACGGTCTCCTTTGCCCTAGTAGCAGTCCTTGAGGTTGTCTGTCACCACAGTCTCCTTTGTCCTAGTAGCAGTCCTTGAGGTTGTCTGTCACCACGGTCTCCTTTGCCCTAGTAGCAGTCCTTGAGGTTGTCTGTCACCACAGTCTCCTTTGTCCTAGTAGCAGTCCTTGAGGTTGTCTGTCACCACAGTCTCCTTTGTCCTAGTAGCAGTCCTTGAGGTTGTCTGTCACCACAGTCTCCTTTGTCCTAGTAGCAGTCCTTGAGGTTGTCTGTCATCAAAGTATCCTTTGCCCTAGTAGCAGTTCTTGAGGTTGTCTGTCACCAAAGTCTCCTTTGCCCTAGTAGCAGTCCTTGAGGTTGTCTGTCACCAAAGTCTCCTTTGCCCTAGTAGCAGTCCTTGAGGTTGTCTGTCACCACAGTCTCCTTTGTCCTAGTAGCAGTCCTTGAGGTTGTCTGTCACCACAGTCTCCTTTGTCCTAGTAGCAGTCCTTGAGGTTGTCTATCATCAAAGTATCCTTTGCCCTAGTAGCAGTTCTTGAGGTTGTCTGTCACCAAAGTCTCCTTTGCCCTAGTAGCAGTCCTTGAGGTTGTCTGTCACCAAAGTCTCCTTTGCCCTAGTAGCAGTCCTTGAGGTTGTCTATCATCAAAGTATCCTTTGCCCTAGTAGCAGTTCTTGAGGTTGTCTGTCACCAAAGTCTCCTTTGCCCTAGTAGCAGTCCTTGAGGTTGTCTGTCACCAAAGTCTCCTTTGCCCTAGTAGCAGTCCTTGAGGTTGTCTATCATCAAAGTATCCTTTGCCCTAGTAGCAGTTCTTGAGGTTGTCTGTCACCAAAGTCTCCTTTGCCCTAGTAGCAGTCCTTGAGGTTGTCTGTCACCAAAGTCTCCTTTGCCCTAGTAGCAGTCCTTAAGGTTGTCTGTCACCAAAGTCTCCTTTGCCCTAGTAGCAGTCCTTGAGGTTGTCTGTCACCAAAGTCTCCTTTGCCCTAGTAGCAGTCCTTGAGGTTGTCTGTCACCAAAGTCTCCTTTGCCCTAGTAGCAGTCCTTGAGGTTGTCTGTCACCAAAGTCTCCTTTGCCCTAGTAGCAGTCCTTGAGGTTGTCTATCATCAAAGTCTCCTTTGCTCTAGTAGCAGTCCTTGAGGTTGACTGTCACCAAAGTCTCCTTTGCCCTAGTAGCAGTCCTTGAGGTTGACTGTCACCACAGTATCCTTTGTCCTAGTAGCAGTCCTTGAGGTTGACTGTCACCAAAGTCTCCTTTACCCTAGTAGCAGTCCTTGAGGTTGACTGTCACCACAGTATCCTTTGCCCTAGTAGCAGTTCTTGAGGTTGTCTGTCACCAAAGTCTCCTTTGCCCTAGTAGCAGTCCTTGAGGTTGTCTGTCACCAAAGTCTCCTTTGCCCTAGTAGCAGTCCTTGAGGTTGACTGTCACCAAAGTCTCCTTTGCCCTAGTAGCAGTCCTTGAGGTTGACTGTCACCACAGTCTCCTTTGTCCTAGTAGCAGTTCTTGGGGTTGTCTGTCACCAAAGTCTCCTTTGCCCTAGTAGCAGTCCTTGAGGTTGTCTGTCACCAAAGTCTCCTTTACCCTAGTAGCAGTCCTTGAGGTTGTCTGTCACCAAAGTCTCCTTTGCCCTAGTAGCAGTCCTTGAGGTTGTCTGTCACCAAAGTCTCCTTTGCCCTAGTAGCAGTCCTTGAGGTTGTCTGTCACCAAAGTCTCCTTTGCCCTAGTAGCAGTCCTTGAGGTTGTCTGTCACCAAAGTCTCCTTTACCCTAGTAGCAGTCCTTGAGGTTGTCTGTCACCAAAGTCTCCTTTGCCCTAGTAGCAGTCCTTGAGGTTGTCTGTCACCAAAGTCTCCTTTGCCCTAGTAGCAGTCCTTGAGGTTGTCTGTCACCAAAGTCTCCTTTGCCCTAGTAGCAGTCCTTGAGGTTGTCTGTCACCAAAGTCTCCTTTGCCCTAGTAGCAGTCCTTGAGGTTGACTGTCACCAAAGTCTCCTTTGCCCTAGTAGCAGTCCTTGAGGTTGACTGTCACCACAGTCTCCTTTGTCCTAGTAGCAGTTCTTGGGGTTGTCTGTCACCAAAGTCTCCTTTGCCCTAGTAGCAGTCCTTGAGGTTGTCTGTCACCAAAGTCTCCTTTGCCCTAGTAGCAGTCCTTGAGGTTGTCTGTCACCAAAGTCTCCTTTGCCCTAGTAGCAGTCCTTGAGGTTGTCTGTCACCAAAGTCTCCTTTGCCCTAGTAGCAGTCCTTGAGGTTGTCTGTCACCAAAGTCTCCTTTGCCCTAGTAGCAGTCCTTGAGGTTGTCTGTCACCAAAGTCTCCTTTGCCCTACTAGCAGTCCTTGAGGTTGACTGTCACCACAGTATCCTTTGCCCTAGTAGCAGTCCTTGAGGTTGTCTGTCACCAAAGTCTCCTTTGCCCTACTAGCAGTCCTTGAGGTTGTCTGTCATCAAAGTCTCCTTTACCCTAGTTGCAGCCCTTGAGGTTGTCTTTTATACCAGTAATTACCCAAATAGAATTGTATTAACATATTCAAATATGAAGTAAAGTTAGAAAAATGTGAAACAATCTCATAATTTCCTTTTCCTTTCTTTCCAGCTGACAGATGAAAATTCTCTGAATGAGGATGACATTGATGTGAAACCTACAGCTATTGTAAGTTGGGTATATATACTGAGATAGTGGGGTATATATATATACTGAGATAGTGGGATATATATATATATACTGAGATAGTGGGATATATATATATACTGAGATAGTGGGATATATATATATATAGGGTATATATATATATATATAGGGTATATATATATATACTGAGATAGTGGGATATATATATAGGGGATATATATATATATACTGAGATAGTGGGATATATATATATAGGGGATATATATATATATACTGAGATAGTGGGATATATATATATACATATATTGTACTGAGCTAGTAGTGGGATATATATATATATTTATATATATATACAGAGCTAATGGGAGATATATATATATATATATATATATATATATATATACACTGAGCTAGTGGGATATATATATGTATATATATATATATATAATAGAGGTAGTTCGAGTTAGTAATCGAATAATTAAGCTTAGATTAGTTGTAGGCAGGAGACTACTGACAATCATCTCTGCCTATGCTCCCCAAGCAGGCCTAAGCAAAGAAGAGAAAGACTGCTTTTACGAGCAACTTTTACAAACAACCGCAATGACAGAGGACGGAGACATCGTTATACTAGCAGGGGACTTCAATGGTTATGTTGGATAGCTCCAGGATGGTTAAACTGGGGTACAGCTCAAGAAATGAAGAAGGAGTGAGACTTCTTGAAATTTGTGATGCAAGTACACTGACTATTTGCAACACAAACTTCCCAAAACCTGCTAACCACCTAATAACCTACAAATCTGACGAGCACATAAGCCAGATTGACTTCTTACTAGTTAGGCAGCGGGATAGGCAGATAGTGTCTAATACCAAGGCATACCCTGGGGAAGAATGTACCCCACAGTATAGGTTAGTGATATCTCAGTAAGCAAGAGATGGAATGAGACATACAGGAAAGTGTGGTGAAGAAAGGTCTGGAAGCTAAAAGACCTTTCACTAAAATACAAATTTAGGAAAGCCCTTCAAGATGTGTATGATGAAAAAGAAGACGATTTAGAGACGTATGACAGATAATAACTGGAATTTCTTACGTGACAATTTACTGCAGGCTACTGATGAAATTGTGGCTGGAGCAGAGCTCAAACCAGACAGAGAGTGATCTGGTGGTGGAACAGCACAGTAGATAAGGGCATTAGGGACAAAATACTAGCATGGAAGGCTTGGAAAAAGGGTGGGAGTAGGGAAGGATATACAGCCGCTAAGAGAGACGCTAGATGTCAGGTGTACTTAGCACACAGGGAGGCTGAGAGTAGGACGTTTGCCAATGTTCTGCAACAAGAAGATCAGAGGCATGCGGTGTTCCACATTACAAGGCAGTGTGTCAATGCAAATCAGGATGTTGTTGGAGATAAATGTGTCCGGAATGATGTCGGTGTACTTAGTGTCACGAATGTTCAGAAAAAGGAGGCCTGGAAATGTCATTATGAGAGACTGATGAATGTAGAGAACGAATGGGAGAGAGAGAAATTACCCTCAGTAGATCCGACAGAGGGACCAGCTATTGAAATTGACGAATATAGGGTTGAAGAGGCAATTAAGGAAATGAAAAATGGTAAGGCTGCTGGACCATCGGGGATAGTTGCTGAGATGCTGAATGCATCAGGGGACGTAGGCACTAAACTGGTTGCACGCATCATCAATCAGGCTATATATGGTGGTGTCATACCCAAAGACTGGTGCAGCAGTATTCTTATAAATTACTACAAAGGTAAAGGGGATGCTCTCGAGAGGAGCAATTATAGGGGTATAAAACTGATGGATCAAGTTATGAAAGTGGCAGAAAGGATATTAGCACAACTAATTAGAGAAAGGGTCAAACTAGATGAGATGCAGTTTGGTTTTGTGCCTGGGAAGAGTACAACAGATGTCCTCTTCTTGGTGAGACAATTACAAGAGAGGTTCTTAGAGAAAAATAAGCCACTATACTTAGCCTTTGTTGACCTAGAAAGGCTTTTGATAGGGTACCCCGATCTGTCATCTGGTGGTCCCTAAGGAAACTAGGTGTTGAGGAATGGCTTGTGAGGACAGGGCAAACTTTGTACAGAGGTGCTGTCAGTAAAGTCAGGGTAGGAATGGAGTTTAGTGAGGAATTCCAGATACAAGTAGGAGTACATCAAGGTTCGGTCCTCAGCCCGCTCTTGTTCATTATAGTCCTCCAAGCCATAACAGAGAAGTTTAAGACTGGCTGTCCATGGGAACTGCTCTATGCTGACGATCTGGTTCTTATAGCAGAATCAGTAGAGGAGCTAGAGAATAAATTCTGGCTATGGAAACAGCAGTTGGAAGCAAGAGGACTGAGAGTGAACCTAGCTAAGACAAAAGTGTTGATGAGTAGAAAAGAGGACAAAACTTTGATTCCGTCAGGGAAATGGCCATGTTCAATATGCAGAAAAGGAACTGGCATAAATTCTATAAAATGCACACAATGCAGATCCTGGGTACACAAGAGATGTAGCGGGATAGCAGGCAAACTAACAGGTAGGGAGAAATACGTATGCAGTAGATGTACAGGGAAATTAGACAGTAGTAATCGCATTGATAGACACATTTTTCAAATGCAGGCGGGTGCTATAGAAGTGTTGGATAGCTTCCGGTACCTAGGAGATCAGATTAGCATGGGAGGGGTGGGGGGGGGGGGTGTTCTGAGGCCATAGTATCTAGAATAAGGACGGTTTGGAAGAAGTTTAGGGGGCTGCTTCCTCTGCTGACGAAGGATTTCTCCCTGCGTACGAAAGGCTGGTAATATGATGCCTGTGTGAGGAGCGCGATGCTGCATGGTAGTGAGACATGGGCAGCAACTGCAGAGGATATGCAACGGCTGGAGAGAAATGAGGCAAGCATGCTCCGTTGGATGTGCGTGAACGACCCAGCATGAATGTGTTGAGAGAGAAACTGTGTCTGAGAGGGATAGAATGTAGTGTGTGAGAGAGGAGACTGAGGTGGTATGGACATGTGATGCGCATGGAGGATGACCGATGGGTGAAGAAGTGCCAGTAAATGCCAGTTGAAGGAAGACGTGGTAGAGGTAGACCACAAAAAACATGGGCGGAGGTGGTGAGAGCAGACCTCAGATCGCTGAAGCTCATGGTGGAGGTTACGGAGGACCGTGACAAGTGGAGAGATGCTGTGCTGAATAAGACCTGTCCCACCCTTGCAAGCAGGGAAGAGCGGCCATAAAATGATGCTGATGATGATGATGATATATATATATACACTGAGCTAGTGGGATATATATACAGAGCTAATGGGAGATATATTTATTTACTGAGCGGGAGATATATATATATCCTGAGATAGCGGGATATATATATATATATATATATATATATACGCAGAGCTAGTGGGATATATATACATATCATAAATAATAATAATGATTTCTGATTTAGGCACAAGGTCAATAATTTTAGGGGAGAGCAAAGTCAATTAAATCATCGACACCAGTGCATTACCGGTGCTTTATTTCATGATGAAAAGCACCCAGTACACACTGTAAATGTGGTTGGCGTTAGGAAGGGCACCCAGCCAGAATCATTTTTTTATGAGCAAGACACAGTCATCTGATCTGGCTTGTCTCACAACAGGACAACTTGTCTAACCCATGCTAGCATGGAAAAATGGATGTTAAACAGGGATGATGATATATATATATATATCATCATCATCACTGTTTTACGTCCGTTCTTCCACGCTAGCATGGGTTAGACGGGTTGTCCTGTTGTGGGCAGTGTCCATTCGGCTGACCATGTCTTGCTCATACGGGAACTGATTCTGGCTTGATTTCTACAGCTGGATGCCCTTCCTAACACCAACCTCATTTACAGTGAGGGCTGGGTACTTTTTTGCCGTGGGAAGGGCATATTGTCTATATATATATATATATATATATATATATATATATATATATATATATATATATATATATATATATATATATATATATATATATATATATATATATATATATATAAAGAAGAAATTAAAAGATGGTTAAAAAAGTTCCATATATTTTATTATGAGCATTTCGAAAACAACATCATCCTGGGACAAAAATTGTGTTCTCATCAGATAAAATAAGGTAACATGATATGAGGCCTAAAAACACTTGTGAACAAGAAAGTGTTCAGCCAACAAGACAAAAATATAAGAGAAGAGAAAAAATAGGAAAAATGAAGAAAAGGAAAGAAGGAAAAAAGAAAGAAAGAATGAGGAAAGAGAGAGAGAGATACTTTCTTGTTCACAAGTGTTTTTAGGCCTCATATCATGTTACCTTATTTTATCTGATGAGAACACAATTTTTGTCCCAGGATGATGTTGTTTTCGAAATGCGCATAATAAAATATATGGAACTTTTTTAACCATCTTTTAATTTCTTCTTTATCATATATACTCCAGTTCTACTAACTGTTGAGTGCTACTTATCTGATATATGCATAGTTTTATTGTTCTACAATATTACTCATCTCCTACATATATATATGTAGGCATATGGCTTAGTGGTTAGAGCATTGGCCTTGCAATCGAAAGGTTGTGAGTTCAACTCTCAGACCGGGTGATGTGTTGTTTCCTTGAGCAAGACACTTTATTTCACATTGCTCCAGTTTACTCAGCTGTAGAAATGAGATGATAGGGACTGAGGTCCCTATCATTCCACTGCAAAGTGGTCGTGGAGGTGCCACAGCAAAAAAGCACCCAGCACTCACTGTAAATGAGGTTGGTGTTAGGAAGGGCATCCAGCTGTAGAAATCAAGCCAGAATCAGTTCCCGTCCCACCCTTGCAAGCAGGGAAAAGTGGACGTAAAAAGATGATGATGATGATGATGATACCAATTTATTGAGGCGTTTCACCAATTCTTTGTTGTGAGATATTTTAAAGAATTCTCACTATTACATGTTGAATGTTTATATAGTAGTGTGACAGCAAAGAAAAATCTTACAGTTGATGTTTCAGTCTGTTATATCTCTCGCTCTGATCAATCGACAAGATCCCAGGCCTCTCTTGCTGAGGGGGGGACCCATCAAATCGGACCAAGGAAACAATGTTTCCATTGCTGATATACTATCTACCAGTCACAACTCCTGGCAGAAGAAGCAACATGAAATAAAGTGTCTTGCTCAAGGACATAACACATCACCTCGTCTGAGAATTGAACTCGTAACCTCACGATTGCGAATCCAATTCTCTAACCATTAAGCCACTGTTATATAATTATTATATTGGGGTGGGGGTTCATGTTCTAATATTGTTTCTACGTTTGGCACAAGGCCAGCAATTATCCCAGAGCGTTACTGGTACTTTATTTTATCGACCCCGTAAAGATGAAAGGCAAAGTTAACCTCGGCGGGATTTGACCTCAGAACGCAAAGGGCAGTAACTCTATGCTGTAAAGCATGGTGTCTGACGCTCTACCGATTACTGCCAAACCATCACCAGAAAAATAGAGTAAAACACACTGTGTGGTTTGGTTACGTAATTGTCTTTTTACAATAAAGGGGAGATGACTGAGGTAAAACTATGAAATGGTTAAAAGGCTATTTATCTTAGTCTCCCTCCCTACCTTCAGCAATGGTTTAGTAATACCTGTGCTAATTATATTACTGTGTCACACATTTAACCCTCTTTATTAACATATTTCTAATGAGAGACACTGCCCTTGTGATTTTCAAATATTTTTGAAAATAATCTAGAATGCACAGACATTTACAATATAAGCAACTTTGAACAGAAAGAGGTGAGAGAATTATGGCCTGATATGGCCGGGTTAAATGCTAAAGGGTTAAAACATTATTAGCTTCACGGTTTCCATGCTGGCATAGCTCAGATTGCTGACCACTGTCCAAGACTAGAAAACTACATCTTGCTTTATAACATGACAACTATGTCATGTTATAAAGCAAGATGTAGTTTTCTAGTCTTGGACAGTGGTCAGCAATCTGAGCTATGCCAGCATGGAAGGCAGATGTATGATGATGATGATGATAATAATGATGATGTTCCATTTGTGTTTCAGGCAGTAATTACAAACTCCAGCTCCTTGAGCGCAGACAAAGGAGGACTTGCCATTCCCGGTGACAGATCCTACCGATGTGTGTTTGAAGGCTGTGAGCGTTTATATACAACACAACACCATCTTAAGGTGAGTAGACACCAACTAACCCCTTCTCCATAACCTAACCATAATTCTACTCAGATACACGTTCCTTTCTTTTACTGGTTTCAGTCCTTAGACCGTGGCCATGCAGGAGCACCACTTGGAAGGGGTTTAAGAGAATCATATCAACCCCAGTACATATTTTATCAAGACTGGTCACATACACACATATATATATGACAGGCTTCCACACAGTTTCCGTCTACAAAATTTTACTCAGAAAATACAAGCCAACTCGAACTATAGAAGACACAAGGTGCATAAATACACACTCACACACATATAATATATATTAGAGGTTTTAATAGACCAAAACCAAATGAATATGGCCTTGGATTTTTTATTGAGATATTATACTCTGGCTTACACTTTTATAGAGGTTGTTGAGAGCTTTCTTTTATCTACTTCACATCCGACAGACTATTATGTGGTCCACACATCCTCGTTCGAGTAACCCCTTACTATATATATATAATATCTCTCCTGTGCCCTCTGTAGAACATCAGATGAGATCATATGTAAGCAAGATGCAGATTCCTGGCATGTCTGGTCTATGTAGACCCATTCAACCCTTGCTAGCAGGGAAAGCAGACATTAAAACCACAATGATGATGATGATGATGTAACTATATCTTTGTACATTTCTCTTTCCAGGTCCACGAGAGATCACATACTGGAGATCGACCCTTTAAATGCAAATTTCTTGGTTGTAGAAAGGCATTTGCCACTGGGTATGGTCTAAAAAGTCACACCAGAGTTCATACTGGGGAGAAACCTTACAAGTGCCCTGAAGAAAACTGTGATAAAGCATTCAAGACATCTGGTGATTTACAGAAACATGTCCGCACTCACACAGGTTAGAAGCCAACAGTTCTTTAACCCTTTAACACTTACATTACTCTATATTTACTGTTATATTTTCATGGTAAAGGATTTACCGCACATAATAATGAATCTATGAGATTTTGATATCATTAATTTTGAGATCTATACCTTAACATCAGTATGAGCGACCAGTTACAGGCTGTTTGAACAGAAAAAGGTGAGAGAATTCTGGCTGGATACGGCTGGTTTAAATGCTAAAGGGTTAAATATTTCATCATATTCCTGTTATTTTTATCTAAAGACATTTTTTTCCAATTCCAACCTACCCGTCCCCTCAATCTATCTTATTTCTCATTCTTTCTTCTGATGAAGGACTAGCGGCTGAAACCCTCTACCTGCTATATCAAGTGTTAACCTAATATATACTGTACTGATTGTGTTGTTATTTCTGTTTACCATTTACATATATATATATATATACATATATATATAATGATATACATATATATACATATACATATAAAAGCTATTTTAGGTTTAATCAATACATATAAGATGTATATTGGTAATGTTTCTCAGTACAAAGCTCAATAAACTTCAGTTCAGACCATCTATAACCTGGATATATACCTGGATATATCAATTAAGAAACTAACTAGTATTTAGTATATATATGTAAAAGGTAAACAGAAATAACAACAATAACAAAACAAATGGCAGAGTACATGGAAGAAATATATTAGTTTAATGCTTGAAATAGCAGGAAGAGAGTCTTAACGTTTCGGACACTAGTCCTTTAGAGTTAGAAGATAAATAGAAAGTAAATAGTGATGAGAGGAAGGAACGGGGAAAATGAGAAAAAAACACGTGCACATTCAGTCAGCCATTTTGTATTCAGAATGTATGTGTATAAGAGGAATAAGTTGTGGTGTGCAGGAGAGAAGACTGTGATGGTATGGACATGTGATGCGCATGGAGGACGACCGCTGGGTAAAGAAGTGCCAAGAAATCCCAGTAGAAGGAAGACGCAGTAGAGGTAGACCACGAAAAACATGGGTGGAGGTGGTGAGAGCTGACCTCAGATCGCTGAAGCTCATGGTGGAGATGAAGGCGGCCTTAATGGCAACAGAACATTTCCACATCTAATCTTTAATTGGAGTTTATTTCCCTTTCAGGTGAGAGGCCATTTAAATGTCCGTTTGTGGGTTGTGAAAGATCTTTTACCACATCCAATATACGTAAAGTTCACATCCGAACTCACACAGGCGAGCGGCCTTACACCTGCCAAGAAGATGGTTGTGGCCGAGCTTTTGCATCAGCAACTAACTATAAAAACCACGTTCGGATACATACAGGTGAGTACTTCACCTTCACATGTGTTGACAGTGTTCTCCTACATCCCATATATTGACTGTCCTTCACCTATGTTGACAGTGTCTCACATATGTTGAGTGTCCTTCACCTTCACATATGTTGACAGTGTCCTTCACCTTCCTATATGTTGACAGTGTCCTTCAAAGAACCAGTCAAGTACTGGGGTTGATATAATCCACTTTACCCCCAAATTACTGACCTTGTGACGAAATCAGAAAGAATTATTTTGTATTTTCTGTTTATTTCTCAGGAGAGAAACCCTATGTGTGTACTGTGCAAGATTGTGGTAAACGTTTCACAGAATACTCCAGCTTATACAAACACCATGTGGTCCACACTCATTCCAAGCCTTACGTGTGTAACCACTGTGGTAAGACATACCGGCAAACATCTACACTGGCCATGCACAAACGAACTGCCCATGGAGAGGAAGTAACTGCTGAAAGTGAAGCTGCTCAACTTTTGAGTGGTGAGCAACCCCCTGGTAAGTTAACTCTTTCAAAACCCATGGAAAATATTTTGAAAGTGCGGGAATCCCAAATGAAGAAATTAACTGTAACAATAGTCGATTGCTAGCTATATATAATAGCTTAGAAAATCTGGTAAAAAACCCCTATAGACAAAAATAAGTGACCCTTATCTTTGAAATATTCAAGAAACTTCCTGAGAGATGCAACCTTGTAGGAGGCCAGCTAAACCTACATAGGTGTGAGCTGTAAGAACATGTTAGCACTGAGGTTCCTTTCATTAAAACACCCAAGAAACTTCCTGAGAGATACAACCTTGTAGGAGGTCAGCTAAACCTACATAGGTGTGAGCTGTAACAACATGTTAGCACTGAGGTTCTTGTCATTAAAACACCCAAGAAACTTCCTGAGAGATACAACCTTGTAGGAGGCCAGCTAAACCTACATAGGTGTGAGCTGTAACAACAACAGCATGATAAGACTGAGGCCCCTATCATTAAAACACCCGAGAACCCTCTCATATGATACAACCGCATAGAAAGCTGGCAAAAGCTGCAACATGATAGAACTGGGCACCCTGTCATTGAAGCACCCAAGAAACCTCCCATGAGATTCAACATTATAAAAAGGTAGCTAAACATCCTAATGTGAGTTATAATACCAACAAATTATATGACCGTTGGATAACATCTGGCCTTGTTTTAACCCTTTACCATTTACATTACTCTATATATATTATTGTATTTTCACAGTAAAGGCTTTACCTCACATAACATTTACATTACTCTATATTTACTATTGCATTTTCATGGTAAAGGCTTTACCTCACATAACATTACATACTCTATATATACTATTGTATTTTCACAATAAAGTCTTTACCTCACATAACATTTACATTACTCTATATATACTATTGTATTTTAACAGTAAAGACTGTACCTCACATAATATCGAATCTGCAAGATTTTGATGTTGTTTATTTTGAGAACAATACCTTAACATCAGTATGAGTGGCCAGTTACAGCTGGTTTGAACAGAAAGAGGTGAGAGAATTCTGACTGGATATGGCTGGTTTAACCTTTTAGCATTTAAACCAGCCATAATTCTCTCTCACCTCTTTTCTGTTCAAAATGGCTGTAACTGGTCACTCATACTGATGTTAAGGTATTGTTCTCAAAATAAATAACATCCAAATCTCATAGATTCAATATTATGTAAGATAAGGCCTTTACCACAAAAATACAATAGTATATATAGACTAATGTAAATGGTAAAGGGTTAAAATTAAAGCCATATTTTTCTTCATAACTAAAGTTTTTCATTGAGTTGTTTTTGTTTAATTTCTGTAGATCTGGATGATGGAGTAGGCATTGACAAGAAACCTCGTTTACACTACAGCTTAAGTGCTGCTGCAGATGGAAGCGGTTTAGCAGAAGACAGTGAGGGTACATTAGTTATAAATACTTCAGAAGGACAAGTCTGTTACACATCTGAAGGCCAACAGGTAATATTAACCCTACCTTTCTTCACCAAATGCATAGTTATGGTCCAAGAGAAAATGTTGGTGGTCCGCAGAAAATTTTGGACATTATTTAGAGTAGACCCTATAGAGAGGCCAGCAGTACAAGTCAGCAGCAGCATAGTAAGTAAGGCAATCAAAGATATGAAGATGGGGAAGGCAACTGGTCCATCGGGTATAGCTGCCGAGATGCTGAAGGCATCTGGGTCTGTAGGTCATGCTATAACCACACGTATTGTTAACCAGGTAATACTAGAAAGTGTCATACCAAAAGATTGGTGCAGTAGCATCATTGTCAACTGCTACAAAGGTAAAGGTGATGCACTCGATAGAGGAAACTATAGAGGTATAAAGCTGATGGACCAGGTCATGAAAGTAACAGAAACAGTTATAGCACAGTTGATTAGGGACCGAGTGAAACTAGATGAGATGCAATTTGGGTTTGTACCAGGAAGAGGCACCAGTGATGCCCTCTTCCTTGTGAGGCAGTTACAGGAAAAGTACCTAGCTAAAAGTAAGCCACTCTACCTGGCATTCGTCGATCTCGAGAAAGCCTTTGACAGAGTTCCACGTGCTGTAATCTGGTGGGCTCTTAGAAAACTAGGAGTAGATGAATGGCTTGTGAAAGCTGTACAAGCCATGTATAGGGGAGCAGTCAGCAAAGTTAGGATTAGCAATGAGTATAGCGAGGAATTTAGCGTACAGGTTTGGGTCCACCAGGGCTCTGTTCTTAGCCCTCTCCTGTTCATCATAGTCCTGCAGGCAATAACGGAGGAGTTTAAGACTGGATGCCCATGGGAACTCCTGTATGCTGATGACCTCGCACTTATAGCTGAATCTATGGTAGAACTAGAGAAGAAATTCCAAACTTGGAAGCAGGGACTAGAAAGAAAGGGTCTCAAAGACTAAGGTCCTTGTAAGTAGACGAGAAAACAGAACCCAGATCCCCTCAGGGAAATGGCCTTGCTCAGTATGTAGGAAAGGTGTAGGTAGGAACCCCATTCTCTGCCCCAAATGCAAACAATGGGTACACAAGAGATGTAGCGGGATCTCAGGAAACCTAATTAAGAATGTAGGCTTCACATGCAGCAGCTGTACTGGGACAGCAAGCAGCAAACAGCCACAGGAAACAAGTACCACCAATCTCTGGGAGGGCTCTGTAGAGACAGTAGACAGCTTCTGCTACCTAGGTGACCGAATTAGCAGCAGAGGTGGGTGTTCAGAAAGTACAATAACTAGGGTAAGAATGGGATGGAAGAAGTTCAGGGAACTACTACCACTGCTAGCTGCAAAAGGCTTCTCCCTCAAATGAAAGGCAGACTGTATGATGCGTGTATCCGAACAGCAATGTTACATGGTAGTGAGACCTGGGCGCTGAAGGTGGGAGACTTACGTAGATTAGAGAGAAACGAAGCCTGCATGCTCCGATGGATGTGTAATAGTAATATACGCGAACGACAAAGCATAAATGAATTGAGAGAGAGACTGAGCATAAGAGGAATCAAATGCTGTGTGCAGGAGAGGCGGTTGCGTTGGTATGGACATGTGATGCGTATGAAGGATGACAGCTGCATAAAAAGGTGCAGAGCACTAGAAGTCGATGGAAACCGCGGAGTGGGGAGACCCAAGATGAACTGGGATGAGGTAATAAAAGCCGACCGTACCCAATTACACCTCTCAAAGGCGATGACACACGACCGTGACCTCTGGCGTCACGCAGTAATACAGAGTACCCGACCTCCCATGGGTACAAGCTGAAGCATATAGACAATATGCCCCCACACCCCCCACCGCAAGGTGGTCGTGGGGGTGCCACGGCAAAAAAGCACCCAGCCCACACTGTAAAGTGGACGTGTAGGCGCCACGAAAAAGCACCCAGCACTCACTGTAAATGAGGTTGGTGTTAGGAAGGGCATCCAGCTGTAGAAATCAAACCAAATCAGTTCCTGTATGAGCAAGGCATGGTCAGCCGACCAGACACTGCCCACAACAGGACAACCCGTCTAACCCATGCTAGCGTGGAAGAACGGACGTAAAACGGTGATGATGATGATGATGATGATGATGATTTCCACTTTTTATGTTTCATTAATAATGAAACAAAAATAATATTCGGTTAAAATATATTCTATAAATCCCCTAAAAAATGTTTCTCTTCAGTAAAGAACTAACATCCGTGAAAGAATTTTACACATATATATCATCTATCGACAATATGACACAGGTACAGTTCAGTATTGTTTAATAAAATGGAAGTTCTCTGATCATTATTTTACAAATGTATTTATCTTTTAAAAAAAATTCATGTTAGCGGCCGGTGGGATTTAAAATTATAAATTTAGTGGTCCATGAGGTCCAAGAGGTTGGCGACCACTGTCTTAGACTACTTAAGACAGGTTTTACACTAAAGGAATATTTCAGTTATCATCATAACACATTGTTCTTCACACGAGTTAGTAAGGGATGTGTTCAGACCCTAGGAAGAGGGGCCTATTCTAAAAATATATTGCAGTCTCCATCCAACGCTGCAAGAACTGCTGATGGACATGTGACCTGTCCTGGGAAATTTAAAATCTTCCAATATAATTTTATATAAGAACCTTATATTAGTAATGAAATAATTAATAGTTTTATTAAATCCCTTGAAATTCTTCATTAATTAATTGAAATAGTGTGTATTTTATTAGGTGGTCATAAAAGGGTTAAAAATGGAGTTTTGTATTTTTGTCTTTTTTAATTAATTAGATAACAATGATGGCTGGTAATGAACGTGTAAGTGTTGTAACAGAAGACAGTACAATGGTAGCACTACAGGCAATTCCACATCAAACTCAAGCAGCTCTTCAACAACATGGAATGGCTCGTATTAGTATTGGAGGTGACCCTAACCAACAAGTCTTTGTTGTAGCAGATCCATCACAGTTTCATGCATTTCAAGTAAGTTGATAATTTCGTAATATTATTAACACTTTAGCCTTTACATTACTCTATATATACTATTGTATTTTTGTGGTAAAGGCTTTATCTTACACAACTATCTCACATAATATTGAATCTATGAGATTTTGACGTTATTTATTTTGAGAACAATACCTTAACATCAATATGAACAGCTGGTTATGGCTGGTTTGAACATAAAAAGGTGAGAGAATTCTGGCCGGATACGACCAGTTTGAATGCTATAAGGATTAAACCAGCCAGAATTCTCTCACCTCTTCCTACCAGAAGCAACCATCTCCAAATGATTTGGCTGGATCCTCAAGTGAGACCAGCCAAGCTCATGAATGTTATCCATCTTGCTCAGGATGTGTCTACCCCTGGGTTTCCTGCCAGTTGGTTTGGCCTGTAAAAATCTGTCCAATGATTCTTTCCTGAGACATTCTAACCACATGTCCATAGTATCGGAGCTGTCATCTCTCAATTCAGAGAAGTAGCAGCTCTACCTGGAGTGACTATCTGAGCTACAAATCTGTCCAGTGATTCTTTCCTGAGACATTCTAACCACATGTCCATAGTATCAGAGCTGTGATCTCTCAATTCAGAGAAGTAGCAGCTCTACCTGGAGTGACTATCTGAGCTACAAATCTGTCCAGTGATTCTTTCCTGAGACATTCTAACCACATGTCCATAGTATCAGAGCTGTGATCTCTCAATTCGGAGAAGTAGCAGCTCTACCTGGAGTGACTCTCTGATCTCCGAGCTACACACTCTATCAAATAACGTTATTCCAAGGACTCTTCAGAGGAATCCCACAAATTGCTATACTCTTGTGTCTAAATTAGAAATTGTTATTATTATTAATTGACTTTCCCCTTCCTCACAAGTTGTTGGCCTTGTGCCTAAATTAGAAACCATTATTATTAAGGTGGTGGATTGGCAGAATCAGTAGAGCATCAGACACTGTGCTTTGCGGTATACAGTTACGTCCCTTTACATTCTGAGTTCAACTTTGCCCTTCATCCTTACGGGGTCAATAAAATAAAGTACCAATAACGCACTTGGGTCGATTTAATTGACTTCCCCTTCCCCCAGATCTCTCGCCTTGTGCCTATAGTAGAAATGATTATTATTATTATTATTTTGTTCGGCTCGTATGGCCAATAATAAAGAAATCATCATCATCATCATCGTTTAACGTCTATCTTCCACGCTAGCATGGGTTAGACGGGAGTTGTCCCACTTGAGGCAAGGTTGGTCGGGTGACTGTATCTCGCTCATACAGGACTATCTGGCAGGGTTTTCTACGGCTGGATGCCCTTCCTAACACCAACCACACTTACAGTGTGGAACTGGGAACTTTTTACCGTGTTACCTACACGACCACATTACAGCGTGGACTGCGTGTTTTTTTTGTCGTGACACCTACATGACCCCTCATTAGTTTGGACTGGATGTTGTGGTACCAACTTTACAGAGAGAGGGTGGTGTTGGTGGGAGTGGGAGGATGGAGTAGGGGTAGTGGGTTGGGGTGTATAATTACTATTATTGTCGCGTGTAGAATGGATCCGGCTATCGGCCGAGGCCATAGTGAAGATCGGCCCGCCGCCTTCTTTTGGCCAGGAAGGGCAGGCAATTTTCCTCTGTCTGGTGGCAGTAGCGAAAGAGGTTGTATGGTGGACGAGGTTGAAAGGACTGAAGACAGACACTTTTCTCTTCGGCCAATCCCTCATCTACTTTTTCAAGTTTCACTTGTAAAGGAAGGTGAGGTTGGAGATAGAAGTGCTGCCTCCTCACCCCAGTACATTTGCTGAAAGGTGGGTGAATGTGGCGAGAATGGCCCGTGTGAGTGGGCCTACTCTAATCATGCGCCTATAGGCTGGTGAATTTGAGGAGGAGAGGGGGTGCTCTTCCTGGGTGCTCTCGAAGCGTCGGGTCGTTCAGGATTAGTGGGGTACCTGAGTCAATCCTGGGTGGTCCCCCCCCCCCATTGGGGAATTTTCCTTGTATTTTTATTGTTATTTATATTGTTTACACGTTGTATATGTAAACCCACCACTGTCCCTGTCTTTTGTATTGTCCCCTATATGTCCTTGTGGCCAATAAATGAAACTATTATTATTATTATTGTTGTTGTTGTTTGGGCGGTGGATTGGCAGTATCAGTAGAGTGTCAGACGCCATGCTTTGACGCATAGAGTTACGGCCCTTTCCATTCTGAGTTCAAATCCCGCCGAGGTCAACTTTGCCTTTCATCCTTACGGGGGTCGATAAAATAAAGTACCAGTAATGTACTGGGTTATTGCTGGCCTTGTGCCAAAAGCAGAAACAATTATTATTGTTGTTGTTTGAATTTTTTTGATTTGTTTTTACACATTTCTGTCTTGTTATAACCTCTTTTACACGGCCAAAACCCACTTTGTATCGTTCTGTGTCGTCTGTAATGTTTTTCTTCATGTCAGCCCTTGTGGCCAATAAAGAAATCATTATTATTATTATTATATAATGAAATCATTATTATCATTATTATTATTATTATTATATAAAGAAATCATTATTATTATTATTATTATATAATGAAATCATTATTATCATTATTATTATTATATAAGTGTTTCTACATTTGGCACAAGGCCAGCAATTACTCCAGTGTATTACTGGTACTTTATTTTATCGACCCCGTAAGGATGAAAGGCAAAGTTAACCTCGGCGGGATTTGAACTCAGTCCGTAAAGGGACGTAACTGTGCTGCAAAGCATGGCGTCCGACCCTCTACCGATACTGCCAATCCACCGCCTTATTATTATTATTATATAATGGTCGGGGAGTTGGCAGTATCGGTAGAGAGTCGGACGCCATGCTTTCTGGCATAGTTACGTCCCTTTACAGTCTGAGTTCAAATCCCGCCGAGGTTAACTTTGCCTGTCATCCTTACGGGGTCGATAAAATAAAGTACCAGTAATGTACTGGGTAATTGCTGGCCTTGTGCCTAAAGTAGAAACAATTATTATTATTATTATTATTATTATTATTGTAGCAACTTGCTGAGCAGCAACAACACTTCGATGTCAGCGAAGGTTTAGAAGCTGTTTCAAACTCGACAGATGTCACCAATAACTCGACAACAACTGTAGCCTCGAACAACTGTATTGTACCTAATGCCACCAACTCAGACACGACAGCCATATTGACGTTTCACACGGAGTGAAGCACTGGACCGAAGAAGAAGAAGACGACGACGAAGACGAAGAATGAAAGAAAAGAAAAATGTTTAAAAATCCCAAGTCACATGACCTCTCTACCTCCCCTCTCCTCTATTTCGTGCAACACACACACACACACACGCATTGTCTTACTGTTTAAAAAGGGAAGATAATGAAGGGGTTGGGGGAGAGTCTAGTGAAGGAACTTCTAACAACAACAACAATGTACACATCTGTTGAACTGCTTCTTTATAATTCTTTAACCCTTTAGCATTTAAACTGGCCATATCCAGCCAGATTTCTCCCACCTATTTCTGTCCAAACTGGCTGTAACTGGCCACTCATACTGATGTTAAGGTATTGTTCTCAAAATAAATACTATCAAAATCTCAGATTCGATATTATGTGAGGTAAAGCCTTTACCATGAAAATACAATAGTATATATAGAGTAATGTAAATGTCATGTGCGATATTATGTGAGGTAAAGCCTTTACAGTGAAAATACAATAGTATATATAGAGTAATGTAAATGTTATGTGAGGTAAAGCCTTTACTGTGAAAATACAATAGTATATATAGAGTAATGTAAATGTCATGTGCGATATTATGTGAGGTAAAGCCTTTACAGTGAAAATACAATAGTATATATAGAGTAAAGTAAATGTCATGTGCGATATTATGTGAGGTAAAGCCTTTACAGTGAAAATACAATAGTATATATAGAGTAATGTAAATGTTATGAGGTAAAGCCTTTACTGTGAAAATACAATAGTATATATAGAGTAATGTAAATGTTATGTGAGATGTTATGTGAGGTAAAGCCTTTACTGTGAAAATACAATAGTATATATAGAGTAATGTAAATGTTATGTGAGGTAAAGCCTTTACTGTGAAAATACAATAGTATATATAGAGTAATGTAAATGTCATGTGCGATATTATGTGAGGTAAAGCCTTTACAGTGAAAATACAATAGTATATATAGAGTAATGTAAATGTTATGTGAGGTAAAGCCTTTACTGTGAAAATACAATAGTATATATAGAGTAATGTAAATGTCATGTGCGATATTATGTGAGGTAAAGCCTTTACAGTGAAAATACAATAGTATATATAGAGTAATGTAAATGTCATGTGCGATATTATGTGAGGTAAAGCCTTTACAGTGAAAATACAATAGTATATATAGAGTAATGTAAATGTTATGTGAGGTAAAGCCTTTACTGTGAAAATACAATAGTATATATAGAGTAATGTAAATGTTATGTGAGATATTATGTGAGGTAAAGCCTTTACTGTGAAAATACAATAGTATATATAGAGTAAAGTAAATACTAAAGGGTTAAAGTTTACCATCTTCTATATTTTGTGTGGTTTTTTTTTTTTTAAGAGACTCTTAACTTTTCTAAGGAAAGAAATTGCCAATCATTTTGAAAAGAATCAAGAATTTGGAAGGATTTAGTCAAAATAACCAACTTTCTTTAAGTCAGTATTTGGGACATCAACTTAGCAAAGGTTCTGATAAAATTACGGTGGAAGGTTTTAAACACTTTAAAACAGTTTTGTATCTTAGAACCAGGAGTGATTTCAGGTGGTTTGGTATCAAAAAGGGTTTTGAATAAAAGCTTTTTAGATAAATATAAACATTCTTGAACAAACAGTTTTGTCTTGTAGAACCAGGAGCAGTTTCAAGCAAGGATTAAGCTGGCATTCGGAACATAACTTAACAAAGGTTCTTACATAAAATTATGACGGAAGGTTTTTAGATAAATATAAACACCCTAAAACTAACAGCTTTGTATCATAGAACCAGTGGTGTTTGGAACATAACTTAACAAAGGTTCTGACATATAAACACACTAAAACTAACAGCTTTGTATCATAGAACCAGTGGTGTTTGGAACATAACTTAACAAAGGTTCTGACATATAAACACACTAAAACTAACAGCTTTGTATCATAGAACCAGTAGTGTTTGGAACATAACTTAACAAAGGTTCTGATATATCAACACCCTCAAACTAACAGAAGGAACCAGGGCAGTAGAATCTTAGTCAATACAATTGGAAATATTGATTAGATGACAAAGGAAACAACAAATTAAATCTAAATGTTGACATATTTAATGAGATGCTGTGTAGTTGAATAGATTCTAGAATGAACAATTCAGTGTACATGAATGGCAGCTGTTGGTGTTAAGGGGTTCGGATCTCTAGAGAGGGTCTGTTAGTCCAAAACATTTCTTGTGGGGAGAGTGTTAACTTAATCCTTTAGCATTTAAACTGGCCATATCTGGCCAGAATTCTCTCGCCTCTTTCTGTTCAAACCGGCCATAACTGGCTGCTCATACTAATGTTAAAGTATTGTTCTCAAAATAAATAATATCAAAATCTCATAGATATGATATTATGTGAGATAATTATGTAAGGTAAAGCCTTTACTGTGAAAATACAATAGTATATATAGAGTAATGTAAATGTTATGTGAGGTAAAGCCTTTACTGTGAAAATACAATAGAGTAATGTAAATGCTAAAGGGTTAAGGGGTTAGGATCTGTATGTTGTGGGGGTGGGGGTGGGGGGTGGTGGTGTTAACTTAACCCTTTAGCATTTAAACCGGCTGAATCCGGCCAGAATTCTCTCACCTCTTTCTCTTTAAACCAGCCACTCATGCTGATGTTAAGGTATTGTTCTTAAAATAAATAATATCAAAATCTCATAGATTCAATATTATGTGAGATAAAACCTTTACTGTGAAAATGTAATAGTAAATACAGAGTAATGTGAATGTTAAAGGGTTAAGCATTTCTTGTAGAATGTATGTGAGTGGGGTTCTGTTACCCTAAACATTTCGTTGGTGTGGGTGGCTGAGACTCTTGACTGAAGCATATCTAGGAGGGTGTGTGGAGGAAGGGATGTTTTTGACGCAAGCATTTCTTGTGGTGTCTCCGAGTCTATTGACCGAAGCCTCCCTTGTTGCATGTTGGTGTATGTATATGTGGGAGGGTGTGTGTGTTAACCCAAGCATTACTTATGGGGGGGTGTCTTTTTTTCCCAACCAGGAGGGGGGGGCAGGGGCTTGTGGGTGTAAATTGTTAACCCAAATATTTCTTATAGGGTGTGGGAGGGGGTTCTATGTAAGCAGGATCTGTTGTTGAAATTACTGCCCACCCCCAGCACATTTATTGCAGGGTGGGAGGTTTTGGTGGGGTAGAGGGAAGGAGTGTATGTAACCAGGGATCGGTTGACCCCAACCCCAGGGGTGGAGGGAGAGTATATACCATATTCAGGGTCAGTTGACCCCACCCCAGGGGTAGAGGGAGAGAGTATATACCATATTCAGGGTCAGTTGACCCCACCCCAGGGGTGGAGGGAGAGAGTATATACCATAAGCAGGGTCAATTGACCCCACCCCAGGGGTAGAGGGAGAGAGTATATACCATAAGCAGGGTCAATTGACCCCACCCCAGGGGTAGAGGGAGAGTATATACCATAAGCAGGGTCAGTTGACCCCACCCCAGGGGTAGAGAGAGAGAGTATATACCATAAGTAGTTAGTTGACCCACCGTAGGGGTAGAGGGAGTATATACCATAACCAGAGTCAGTTGACCCACCCCAGGAGTAAAGGGAGAGAATATATATAAGCAGGGTCAATTGACTCCACCCCAGGGGTAGAGGGAGGCAGCATATACCACAAGAAGGGTCAGTTGACCGAACCCCACCCTAGACATTTCTTATAATTTCAACATGTGGTGCAATGATGAACTTCTAGCTGTGATCAAACACTTCCTCTTTGTGCCTCAAAGTGGAATCTACTGTTAAACAACAACAACAATAAGCTATGGCAGAAAGTTGTTCCACTTTGGAGAGATTTAATTAAATCGAAAGAAAAAATAATTCAAATAATAATAATAATAATAATAAATGAAAAAAAACAAACCATGTTGTCTCTGGTCGAGTTGAAGTGAGAGTATGTATAAAAATGGGAAAACTCATCACTAGAACAGCTGTTAAAACATCTAAATGTATTGTCTCTCTGTGTTGACCAACAGTCTCTGGTCTCTGAGGCATTATATTTCATCTGTCTGTCACCCACCTTGTGAATTGTCTCTCTGTTGACCACTGTCCACTGAGGCATTATATTTCATCTGTCTGTCACCCACCTTGTGAATTGTCTCTCTGTTGACCACTGTCCACTGAGGCATTATATTTCATCTGTCTGTCACCCACCTTGTGAATTGTCTCTCTGTTGACCACTGTCCACTGAGGCATATTTCATCTGCCTGTCACCCACCTTGTGAATTGTCTCTCTGTTGACCCCTGGTCACTCGTCTCTATCCTCTGAGGCATTATATTTCATCTGCCTGTCACCCACCTTGTGAATTGTCTCTCTGTTGACCACTGGTCACTCGTCTCTATCCTCTGAGGCATTATATTTCACCTGCCTGTCACCCACCTTGTGGATTGTCTCTCTTTTGAGGCATTATATTTCATCTGCCTGTCACCCACCTTGCGAATTGTCTCTGTTAACCACTGGTCTCTATTCTCTGAGGCATTATATTTCATCTGCCTGTCACCCACCTTGTGGATTGTCTCTCTTTTGAGGCATTATATTTCATCTGCCTGTCACCCACCTTGTGGATTGTCTCTCTGTTGACCCCTGGTCACTGGTCTGAGGCATATTTCATCTGCCTGTCACCCACCTTGTAGATTGTCTCTGTTGGCCACTGTCCTCTGAGATATTTTTGCCCATCGCTGTCTTTGACAGCATTTAACTGTTTTACCGGCTGTTCTAGCAATGAGTTTCCTCATTTCATATATAATAATAAAAGAAAAGAAAAGAAAAATATTTTACATGGAATAAAAAAAGAGAAAAAAAGTATTTATAAAAAGAAAGCCTGAACAGAACAAAGAAATATGATAAACCCCTAAAGTGTTGTTGATAATTCTGAAGACATATTGGTAACAAAGTTGGGACAGAGTGGCAGAAATAATATTTTTAATAAAGATTTCTTGGGACAATGTTTTGTGTTTCTATCTATACACCTCTCTCTCTCTCTCTTCCTGTTTCTATCTATACACCTCTCTCTCTCTCCGTTTCTATCTATACACCCCTCTCTCTTCCTGTTTCTATCTATACACCTCTCTCTCTCTCTCCGTTTCTATCTATACACCTCTCTCTCTCTGTTTCTATCTATACACCTCTCTCTCTCTGTTTCTATCTATACACCTCTCTCTCTCCCTGTTTCTATCTATACACCTCTCTCTTTCTCTCTCTGTTTCTATCTATACACCTCTCTCTCTCTCCCTGTTTCTATCTATACACCTCTCTCTCTCTCTGTTTCTATCTATACACCTCTCTTTCTCTCTCTGTTTCTATCTATACACCTCTCTCTCTCTCCCTGTTTCTATCTATACACCTCTCTCCCTCCCTCCCTGTTTCTATCTATACACCTCTCTCTCTCTCCCTCCCTCCTTGTTTCTATCTATACACCTCTCTCTCTCTCCCTGTTTCTATCTATACACCTCTCTCTCTCTCTGTTTCTATCTATACACCTCTCTTTCTCTCTCTGTTTCTATCTATACACCTCTCTCTCCCTGTTTCTATCTATACACCTCTCTCCCTCCCTCCCTGTTTCTATCTATACACCGCTCTCTCTCTCCCTCCCTCCCTGTTTCTATCTATACACCTCTCTCCCTCCCTCCCTGTTTCTATCTATACACCTCTCTCTCTCTCCCTCCCTCCTTGTTTCTATCTATACACCTCTCTCCCTGTTTCTATCTATACACCTCTCTCTCCCTGTTTCTATCTATACACCTCTCTCTCTCTCCCTCCCTGTTTCTATCTATACACCTCTCTCTCTCTCCCTCCCTATTTCTATCTATACACCTCTCTCTCCCTCCCTCCCTCCCTGTTTCTATCTATACACCTCTCTCTCTCTCTCCCTCCCTGTTTCTATCTATACACCTCTCTCTCTCTCCCTCCCTCCCTCCCTGTTTCTATCTATACACCTCTCTCTCTCTCTCCCTCCCTCATTTCTATCTATACACCTCTCTCTCTCCCTCCCTCCCTATTTCTATCATACACCTCTCTCTCTCCCTCCCTCATTTCTATCTATACACCTCTCTCTCTCCCTCCCTCCCTATTTCTATCTATACACCTCTCTCTCTCCCTCCCTGTTTCTATCTATACACCTCTCTCTCTCCCTCCCTATTTCTATCTATACACCTCTCTCTCTCTCTCCCTCCTTCCCTGTTTCTATCTATACACCTCTCTCCCTCCCTCCCTGTTTCTATCTATACACCTCTCTTCCTGTCTCTCCTCTCCTTTTTCTAACCTTTCCTTCTTTAAAAGGATCCCTGTTAAAAAGAATCCAGACTCTGAAATGCATTTCTTTCTTTCTTTTTTTTAACCCCACCCTAAAAACAAAACAAAAACAAACAAAACCCCTTCTATATTGTTTGTTGATTGCAAACTTCTATATATTCACAACCAATAATTAATTCTATATAAAATAAATATTTCAATCAAGATTTTGTTATTTTCCTTCATTTAAAAAAAAAAAGCTTTTGTTATCATATTTCTAATTAAAAAACATTCATCACCATCATTGTTTAATGTCCATTTTCCACGCTAGCCTGAGTTGGACAGGTTGTCCCATTAGAAGCTAGTTGGGTGAGGTGACCGTGTTTTTCTCATATAGAACTGTTTCTGGCTAGATTTCTACAGTTAGATGCCAACATTTACATTATGTGCTGGGTGAATTTTGTCATGTCACCAACACAACCACTTTACAGTGTGGACTGGGTGCTTTATGTTGTGTCACCAACACAACCACTTTACAGTGTGGACTGAGCTCTTTTTGTCATGTCACCAACACAACCACTTTACAGTGTGGACTGGGTGCTTTATGTTGTGTCACCAACACAACCACTTTACAGTGTGGCCTGGGTGAATTTTGTCATGTTACCAACACAACCACTTTACAGTGTGGACTGGGTGCTTTATGTTGTGTCACCAACACAACCACTTTACAGTGTGGACTGAGCTCTTTTTGTCATGTCACCAACACAACCACTTTACAGTGTAGACTGGGTGCTTTATGTTGTGTCACCAACACAACCACTTTACAGTGTGGACTGGGTGCTTTATGTTGTGTCACCAACACAACCACTTTACAGTATGGACTGAGCTCTTTTTGTCATGTCACCAACACAACCACTTTACAGTGTGGACTGTCATCGACATAATCCCTGCAGCAGTGAAGAATGTTACCCTTTCTCAAAATATCCTTGACCTCAAGAGAGGGTGTTCTATATGTCAAACACCATCCTCAAGCTCACCAGAAAGAAGATGTTTCTTTACAGCTCTACAATCCTCCATGTGGACAACATGGCCAACCCATCTCAGTCTATTCCTAGCGAGGACGGTTTCAATGTCTGGAGTCTTTGCATGTTTCAGTACCTGATTGTTTGTGACAAAGTGATCCCATTTGATTTTGAGAATAAACCTAAGGTGTTGTTGCTGAACTGTTGTTAACTGTCTCATGTGGTAACGATGGAGAGTCCAGGTCTCACTTCCATACAAGAGAGAAGTTACACATTAGTTATAAACTTTAGGTTTAGTCTCAGATGTCAGTTCCCTGGGTTCAAAGTCTCTCTCACTCTTAGTTTACCTACAGTACAAGAGACAGCTTCAATATGTACACAAAGCTCTCCATCTAGTTTACAGTCTTTGGTGACATAGCTGCCAAGATTTTTGAAGTCTTCCACTCTGGAAAAAACATCAACTTGCTTTCCAACACTCATTGGTTCAAACTTCTTAATGTTGCTTCAGAGGCCCTTTATTATATAGTATACATCCTTCTCTGGAAGCAATCTGTTGTATTCAGACCTGGAGAAGAGATGGGCTCCACCAGGTTTTAAAAGTGCCCTAGTAACACTGTATATCACTCCAGCGCTCCTGCGACTTCTTTCAAAGTTATGGGACTATTTATACATACTACATAATAATTGCTTCTACTTTTGGCACAAGGCCAGCAATTATCCCAGTGTATTACTGGTACTTTATTTTATCGACCCCGTAAGGATGAAAGGCAAAGTTAATCCAGTCGAGGTTAACTTTGCCTTTCATCCTTACGGGGTCGATAAAATAAAGTACCAGTAATGTACTGAGATAATTGCTGGCCTTGTGCCAAAAGTAGAAACAATTATTCGGTAGAGGGTCTGACGCCATGCTTTGCACCATAGAGTTACGGCCCTTTATGATCAGAGTTCAAATCCCGCCGAGGTTAACTTTGCCTTTCATCCTTACGGGGTCGATAAAATAAAGTACCAGTAATGTACTGAGATAATTGCTGGCCTTGTGCCAAAAGTAGAAACAATTATTCGGTAGAGGGTCTGACGCCATGCTTTGCACCATAGAGTTACGGCCCTTTATGATCAGAGTTCAAATCCCGCCGAGGTTAACTTTGCCTTTCATCCTTACGGGGTCGATAAAATAAAGTACCAGTAATGTACTGAGATAATTGCTGGCCTTGTGCCAAAAGTAGAAACAATTATTCGGTAGAGGGTCTGACGCCATGCTTTGCACCATAGAGTTACGGCCCTTTATGATCAGAGTTCAAATCCCGCCGAGGTTAACTTTGCCTTTCATCCTTACGGGGGTCGATAAAATAAAGTACCAGTAATACACTGGGATAATTGCTGGCCTTGTGCCAAAAGTAGAAACAATTATTATGTAGTATGTATGATTAGTCCCATAACTTCAAAGGAAGTCGCAGGAGCGCTGGAGTGACATACAGTGTTACTAGGGGGCACTTTTAAAACCTGGTGGAGCCCATCTCCTCTCCAGGTCTGAATACAACAGATTGCTTCCAGGGAAGGATAGAGAGTGAGAAAGAGATATAGAGGAAAAATCAACCCCAGTACTAGACTGGTACTTTTTTTATCGACCTCGAATGGACGAAAGGCAAAGTTGACCTCGGCGGAATTTGAACTTAGAGAGCAGAGAGCTGAAACAAATACCACAAGACACTTTATCTGATGTTCTAACTCTGCCAATTTGACACCTTATAACTGCAGTTTGGTGACTAAAACCAATAAAAGAATTTACACAACTGAACCATTTCCCAAATAAACTCAGCAATGTTACCATTTTTTCAAATGTTCTGATAAATTAGGGTCAATAATGCACTAAAAAAATAAAAATACGCTGACACTTTTTGTTAAAAGGCGTTTAAAAGAAACAAACAAATACTAAAATAAAAACAATTAAAAAAGAAAATTAGACAAACATTGGTTAGGTGGTAAATATTACTGCAAAAATATTTAAAATACATTTTAAAATCCCAATTAAAACCAATCGACTTACCTTTCTCTACCTAATGTGGCTCCAGTTGTCAAACTTTTCTTCTGGAAGTCAAGCTATAGGTCTCTGTTGTTCCTATAAGCTATAGGTCTCTGTTGTTCCTATAAGCTATAGGTTTCTGTTGTTCCTATAAGCTATAGAACTCTGTTGTTCCTATAAGCTATAGACCTCTGTTGTTCCTATAAGCTATAGACCTCTGTTGTTCCTATAAGCTATAGACCTCTTGTTCCTATAAGCTATAGACCTCTGTTGTTCCTATAAGCTATAGACCTCTTGTTCCTATAAGCTATAGACCTCTTGTTCCTATAAGCTATAGACCTCTGTTGTTCCTATAAGCTATAGACCTCTGTTGTTCCTATAAGCTATAGACCTCTTGTTCCTATAAGCTATAGACCTCTGTTGTTCCTATAAGCTATAGACCTCTTGTTCCTATAAGCTATAGACCTCTGTTGTTCCTATAAGCTATAGACCTCTCTTGTTCCTATAAGCTATAGACCTCTATTATTTCTATAAGTTACAGGTCTCTATTTTTCTATAGGTTATAGGGACTTATGTTATAGGCAGTGGCGGACTGGGTCTAAAAATATTGGTTGCCAGGAGATGAAGGGGGCCCCCCTACATATAGAATGCTATCATTTAATTTTTATAATGAATAAATAACATTTTCAAAAAATACATAAGTGGAAACAAAACAGTGCAATAACATTTTTTGCGGAAAACTATCTTAGTTTCTCCAATAAAAAATATTATGTATTTTGCGAAATCCAGAGACTTTCAATAATTGTTTCTACTTTAGGCACAAGGCCAGCAATTACCCAGTGCATTACTGGTACTTTATTTTATCAACCCCGTAAGGATGAAAGGCAAAGTCAACCTCGGCGGGATTTGAACTCAGATCGTAAAGGGACGTAACTATGCTGGAAAGCATGGCGTCTGACCCTCCACCGATACTGCCAATCCACCGCCCTAGACTTCCAATAATGACCTTTGGTCTTTCACACTCACTCAATATATATATTATTTGTTTGTTAAAATAATCAAATTAAATTAATTCAACAGTTAAACACACATAGGAATAATAAGGTTGTTTCCAAAGAGCCAGAAGATTGACAAGTCGACCCTAAATATACTAATAGCTGTAGGAAAGCCATGAACGACACCACAACTTTTTAACTTTGATTTTGAAAGTAGGTTTATAATTATCAATTTTCATTATACTTTTCTAGCTTTCTTGGTGGCCTAGTTAGAGGAATCATAGACGGTGGAGATACTGGTCTGAAGTTCAATCCTGGTTGGCAGTATTGGTTGTAAAAAAAAACTGAAAAAGGTTACATGTACCTCTTGACGAAAATTGAACCCAAGACCAGAATCTCCACCATCTCTTCTACCTACCATTAGGCCACAGAGACAACTATGAAAATCTACTGAAAATTCATACTTATAAACCTATTTTCAATATATATATATATATATATACACACCACTAATTGATTTGACAGATGTCTTTAACCCATTGATACCAAACATTATTTGGTCAGTAGTTCATGTGTAAGTATCATCATCATCATCACCGTTTTACGTCCGTTCTTCCACGCTAGCACATGGGTTAGACGGGTTGTCCTGTTGTGGGCAGTGTCTGGTCGGCCGACCATGCCTTACTCATACAGGAACTGATTCGGCTTGATTTCTACAGCAGGATGCCCTTCCTAACACCAACCTCATTTACAGTGAGTGCTGGGTGCTTTTTTGTGGCGCCTACACGTCCACTTTACAGTGTGGGCTGGGTGCTTTTTTGCCGTGGCACCTCCACGACCACCTTGCGGTGGTGGTGGTGGGGGGGGGGGGGGCATATTGTCTATAGTATATATATTTTTTTAATCAAAACTTTAATCTGTTATTTTAATAAATATTTGCTCTACGGTTTTTATATTATTATCCTTATCGAGCCCTCTTCGGATTTTAGTTTTCACATTTATTATTATTACTATATATATGCTTGTGTGTCTGTGTTTATACATGTATGCTTACATGCATGAATTCACTGATCTTTAGATTTAGTAGAATGTACAACCACTGATTCCAGCTATTTGCACTATCATATATTTTGGTTTCTAGTAATTCCCTGGGGAATTGGTTGACCAAATGCTTTGCTTAATTGTTTTATTTATTTATTTTTTAAAATTATTCTTTCCCTTAGACTTCAGGTATTAGCTCCTAAAATACTAGTGTTGCAATGCTACTGTTGGTCAACCTGGCCAGTCCATCATTGGCTATAGGCCTCTATCCTTCCTATTTTCATCTAGGGTTAAGCCCCATTACTATTATTTCGCCCAAGATATCTTATGGTAACCAAAGCAGTATTTATCACTACACTTCAGACCATATTTTACAGATAAAATTTCCCTTAACTCTTTGGTATTCTCATTACTCTATATATACTATTGTATTTTCACAGTAAAGGCTTTACCTCACATAACATTTACATTACTCTATAAATACTATTGTATTTTCACAGTAAAGGCTTTACCTCACATAACATTTACATTACTCTATAAATACTATTGTATTTTCACAGTAAAGGCTTTACCTCACACATCTCACAACATTTACATTACTCTATATATACTATTGTATTTTTGTGGTAAAGGCTTTATTTCACATATCGAATCTATGAGATTTTGATGTAATTTATTTTGAGAACAATACCTTAACAACAATATGAGTGGCTAGTTACAGCCGGTTTGAACAGAAAGAGGTGAGAGAATTCTGGCCGGATATGGCCGGTTTAAATGCTAAAGGGTTAAAGGGTTATCAATCGATTACGATCCCGTAACTTGTACAGCCAGATCATGTCATTTCACTGGACCTTAGAAATATTTGACAATGTCCAGCTCCCCAACAACTGGCACGGCCAGTTGTTGGGGGTGTTGTCTAGACCAGGAGTTCCCTAAACCAGTGTCTAGGGTTCCGCAAAAAAAGGTAAAGGAGTATATTTATATTACGACCATATAAACATTATTAGACATTACGGTCCCCCCCCTAAAGTTTCTCAACCAAAAAAGGTTCTGACTTTATAAAAGTTTTGGAAAGCCTGGACTAAATGTTTGACTGTGTTGTCCATCATGTCATTTCACTGGACTTTAGAAATATTTGACAGGGTCCAGCTCCCCGTAACTGGTACAGCCAGTTGTCGGGGTGTTGTCTATTATGACATTTCACTGGACCTTAGAAATATTTGACAGTGTCCAGCTCCCCGTAACTGGTACAGCCAGTTGTTGGTGTGTTGTCTATCATGTCATTTCACTGGACCTTAGAAATATTTGACAGGGTTCAGCCAGTTGTTGGGGTGTTGTCCATCATGTCATTTCACTGGACCTTAGAAATATTTGACAGTGTCCAGCTTCTCCCCAAACTTATACGATGGTTCCATTACCATGACACGCAAGTCTTTCAACATAAACATTTAAATGCGGCAAAATAAAGTTCTATTTACTAAATATGAAAGCTCTCTTTGTATATATTTTTAACGGAATAATCTCTATATTAATAAACTTCGGTCAATTTTAACCACAACACACGTCTTCAAGAGAAGGCGACTTTATGATAAAACCACAACCATCGTCTCCAATAAATTAAGAGACATTAAAACACAAATTTCCCCTTCAAAATTCTAACCACCCTATCGACTAAATACCCTTAAAATTAAAAAGAATATTATTTACACCCGACTGTAAATATATATTTTAACACCCGAGTTATTTATCCACAGAAAGCGAGTAATTTATGATAGTTTTAAAGGACATTTTAGTTCAAAACATCGAAAACAATTCTAACTAAACCAGCTTTAAAATTAAATATTTTTATTTATTAAACCTGTCTGAAGTAAAAAATACCTTTCGAAGTTTGACTAAACTAATCTGTTAGTACCATTGACAAGAGGTATATTACCTGAGAGATTCTGTAAGCCGGAGGAGGTTCCATTTTAATATTTCCCGCTAAATCTTTCAGTAATAAAGTGAAAGTAATAATTCACAAACCGGAAATGACGACATTAAATAAACTAACCCGAAACTAATATATTTTATGTAACACGAATTAATTTTTTGGACAAATTTTAAGTATAATACGAATTAATTTTTTGAACGAATTTTAAGTACAATACGACATCAATTTCCTACAAATTTTAAATATATAAATTAATCAATAAGTGGCACTGCTTGCATGGATTCCCTTGACTCAGGGTCGCCATCCAATTCTAGTGTTCATCAGGGATTGCAGTTTATGTCATCACAAATCTGTTTGATAGAGGTCTTGGTTTGTCATCGTCTGCTAGCTCTTCCTTGTGTAGGTTCCTACAAAAGTACTTCACTAACAATTTTGTCTATAACTCTCCAGCAATGTCCTGAGAATCTGATTCTACGCTCTTTGATGATGTCTGAGACTGGACTAAAGTTTCCATAGTTGTTCATTGGTCAGACAATCTCTCCAAGTGACATTCTTAGCATGCAAGTGTAGGCTCCATCTAATCGTTCTAGTTTTGAGGCAAAGTTCCATTCTGAGCAGCCATACGGTATATATCTATATATATAAAACTGAGGATGTCTGTCTGTGTGTGTGTTATTTTGAATCCCTAAAACTCGAGAACCACCCAACCGACTGTTTTCAAACTTTACACATGTAATACTTGTTTCAGGGAGTGTTCTGAGCAAAACAATTTCAAATTTTTATGCCCCAGGGACCACATTAGGTGATTTAGCGATCTCGCTCTATAATTCTTAGTCTTTCTCTTTTTAGATAGATACATACATATAACGTTGCGCCCTTATAATATCTGTCTGTATGCCTGACTGTCTGCATTACGTTATTTCCTTGAGGATGTCTCTGTGTGTGTGTGTGTGTGTGTGTGTGTGTGTGAGTTTGAATCCCTAAAACTCGAGAAGTACCCAACCGACTTTTTTCAAACTTTACATGTGTATTACTTATGTTTCAGGGAGTGTTATGCGCATTAAAAAAATCAACTTTTTGATCCCCCAGGGCTTGCATTAGGTAAAAAACTGCGTTTAGGAGCATCACCTGATGGTATGACTGAGTGATAGCAAGACTAAGACACTTGAATAGCCAAGTACCCTCAACAAAAGCATCACCTGATATGTTGATAATACCAGGTGATAGAGAGACTAAGACACTTGAATAGCTAAGTACCCTCACCAGGAGCATTGTCTGATACTTTAGTAAGGCCAGGTGATAGCGAGACAAAGACACTAGAACAACCAAGCACCTCCACCAAGAGCATTGCCTGATGGTATGACCGGGTGATAGCAAGGCTAAGACAGAGACCCTAACATCTACCACAGTATCAAGGGGCTACTTGGGTGACCCTAACATCTACCACAGTATCAAGGGGTTACTTGGGTGACCCTAACATCTACCACAGTATCAAGGGGTTACTTGGGTGACCCTAACATCTACCACAGTATCAAGGGGCTACTTGGGTGACCCTATCATCTACCACAGTATCAAGGGGTTACTTGGGTGACCCTAACATCTACCACAGTATCAAGGGGCTACAGCAGTGGTGACCCTAACATCTACCACAGTATCAAGGGGTTACTTGGGAGACCCTAATATCTACCACAGTATCAAGGGGTTACATGGGAGACCCTAACATCTACCACAGTATCAAGGGGTTACTTGGGTGACCCTAACATCTACCACAGTATCAAGGGGCTACTTGGGTGACCCTAACATCTACCACAGTATCAAGGGGTTACTTGGGTGACCCTAACATCTACCACAGTATCAAGGGGTTACTTGGGTGACCCTAACATCTACCACAGTATCAAGAGGTTACTTGGGTGACCCTAACATCTACCACAGTATCAAGGGGTTACTTGGGTGACCCTAACATCTACCACAGTATCAAGGGGCTACAGAAGTGGTGACCCTAACATCTACCACAGTATCAAGGGGATATTTGGGTGCCCCTAACATCTACCATAGTATCAAGGGGTTACTTGGGTGCCCCTAACATCTACCACAGTATCAAGGGGTTACTTGGGTGCCCCTAACATCTACCACAGTATCAAGGGGTTACTTGGGTGATCCTAACATCTACCACAGTATCAAGGGGTTACTTGGGTGACCCTAACATCTACCACAGTATCAAGGGGTTACTTGGGTGCCCCTAACATCTACCACAATATCAAGGGGTTACTTGGGTGACCCTAACATCTACCACAGTATCAAGGGGCTACAGAAGTGGTGACCCTAACATCTACCACAGTATCAAGGGGTTACTTGGGTGCCCCTAACATCTACCACAATATCAAGGGGTTACTTGGGTGACCCTAACATCTACCACAGTATCAAGGGGCTACAGAAGTGGTGACCCTAACATCTACCACAGTATCAAGGGGATATTTGGGTGCCCCTAACATCTACCATAGTATCAAGGGGTTACTTGGGTGACCCTAACACCTACCACAGTATCAAGGGGCTACAGAAGTGGTGACCCTAACATCTACCACAGTATCAAGGGGTTACTTGGGTGACCCTAACATCTACCACAGTATCAAGGGGTTACTTAGGTGCCCCTAACATCTACCACAATATCAAGGGGTTACTTGGGTGACCCTAACATCTACCACAGTATCAAGTGGTTACTTGGGTGACCCTAACATCTACCAACCACAGTATCTAGTAGAGTTTGTTTGCCATAAATTCGTGGCTGTGTCAGATAACACTAAGGTTTCTACTTTGAGTTCATTAATTACAGGGTATTAACGCAAGTTTTTAACTCCATTTATATATATATATATATAAACATAATAGCACCACTGACTATATTGCAGATGTGCAACAAAAGAACTTTGTTAGACTACATCTATATTATATCTGTATTTTTGACCGTTGGTCAGTCAATGGTAAACATTTAGGACCAAATGAATTAACTGTGGAGATATAAAAGATGCAGAAGTGAAAACCAACCAAACAGTGAGTGTGTTCTGTTATTATTTCTGGCAATATTATTACAACAATATGACCCTCCCCAAGTATAACAATATATATATATATATATATATATAATTGTTTCTACTATTGGCACAAGGCCAGCAATTACCCAGTACATTACTGGTTCTTTATTTTATCGACCCCGTAAGGATGAAAGGCAAAGTTAACCTCGGCGGGATTTGAACTCAGAATGGCAAGGGCCGTAACTCCATGCGTCAAAGCATGGCGTCCGACCCTCTACCGATACTGCCAAATGGAACCTTGGCCTTCAGGACCATTCTCGCATCAAATGGAACAAAACCGTCTAACCCATGCTAGCTTGGAAGATGGACATTAAACTATTTGATGATATAAATATATCGGAGCAAGGTGCAACACATGGCCAGAGTTGCCTCTCGATGTGGACGACCCTTCTAACCCATGCAAGCATGAAAAGACTGACGTTAAACAGAAATGGTGATATATATATATATATATATATATATATATATATATATATATATATATATATATATATATATATATATATATATATATATATATATATATATATATATATATATATATATATATATATATATATATATATATATATATATATATATATATATATATATATAGGCACATGGCTTAGTGGGTAGAGCATTGGCCTTGCAATCAAAAGGTTGTGAGTTCAATTCTCAGACCAGGTGATGTGTTGTTTCCTTGAGCAAGACACTTTATTTCACATTGCTCCAGTTTACTCAGCTGTAGAAATAAGATGATAGGGACTGGGGTCCCTATCATTCCACTGCAAAAAAGCACCCACCACTCACTGTAAATGAGGTTTGTGTTAGGAAGGGCATGCAGCTGTAGAAATCAAGCCAGAATCAGTTTCCGTCCCACCCTTGCAAGCAGGGAAAAGTGGACGTTAATTGAAATGATGATGATATATATATATAAATGAAGTAATTCCGTCGGAAAGGTCCAGGAAAAAAGAGTGCTCTATGTAGGTTACAGAGCTTATTAGTTATGTAATAAACAACATAAGATAATTATTTCATTTACCAGTGGTTTCTTGAAAGCAAACAAATTTGCTTTCAGTCATCAGAATGAAAAAATCCTGGTGTATTTATTGACAGTGGATTTGAAAAACAAAAATATAATATATATGAAAGTGAGGCTGGAGGAAGAAGAGGAAAAGGAGAAAAAGAATAATAAACACACACACATATATATATACACATACATATATAAATATACACATACATATATATATATATATGTATATCCATACATTCGCATACACATAAATACACAAACACACACATATATAAATATACATATATATATATATATATATATGGTGGCTGCCAACTCGTTTTCGAGTACGGCCACTACTTTATATCCATGTAGGAGAACCCCTACCGATGCGCTGAACAAGTGTGACTTTTTAGTCCAGCCAGCGACTTGAAAACTCTGGTACAAACACTACACTTGTGACAATTATATATACACACATACATACATACATATATATATATACACATAATGGAGGCACATGGCTTAGTGTTTAGAGCATTGGCCTTGCAATCGAAAGGTTGTGAGTTCAATTCTCAGACCGGGTGATATGTTGTTTCCTTGAGCAAGACACTTTATTTCACATTGCTCCAGTTTACTCAGCTGTAGAAATGAGATGATAGGGACTGGGGTCCCTATCATTCCACTGCAAACTGGTCGTGGAGGTGCCACGGCAAAAAAGCACCCAGCACTCACTGTAAATGAGGTTGGTGTTAGGAAGGGCATCCAGCTGTAGAAATCAAGCCAGAATCAGTTCCCGTCCCACCCTTGCAAGCAGGGAAAAGTGGACGTATGATGATGATGATGATAGAAGCTCGGTCTTCAGGAAGGAAGTAAGGTTGTGAACCAAGGTCTGACTCTTTCCCAATGGAAAAAAATCAAAGGAAAACAAACGAAGGCATTGTGTGTTGATGAATAGTTTTTATTTCAATAATCAGGCAACACAGGATTATACAATATAGATTTCCATTTTGGGCATACAGTGAGCAGGGTGAGAGCATAGCAGAGATTAGAAAGAGAGAGATATATAGATAGGGCTGTGTATATATATACACATACATATATATATATATATATATATATATATATATATATACACATACATATATATATAGAGAGAGAGATAGGGAGATATATATATATAGATGGATATGTATGTCTATATATATATATATATATATATATATATATATATATATATATATATATAAACATTTATGTCTACAAATATATCTATCTATAAATATACATACATATATAGACAGGTATATACATATATATATATATATATATATATACACATATATATAGAGAGAGAGATAGGGAGATATATATATATAGATGGATATGTATGTATATATATATATATATATATATATAAACATTTATGTCTATAAATATATCTATCTATAAATATACATACATATATATACATATATATACATATATATATATACATATATACTGAAATGATAAACTGCAGTAATTCAGACAAGAGTATGATCGAATTCAAGGATCGACTATAAATTGATTGACACCGGAAAAAAAAAAAAATTTAAATAAAATAAAAACAAAAATCAATTTGTATAAAATTACCATGGAAACATGACATGACAAAATGGAGGTGTCTTAGCAATTACATCATTAGCAATGATGCCTGGCTCTCTACATGGTTAACCATGTGTTTAGCAGCCAGCATGGATAAGCCATGTGCCAAGCATTTACATGGGTGGACACGTGCACGCATGAAAGCTGGATTTTAAGCGTTTTTTCAACATTCAGAAGTCGAAAAAAAAAAAAAAATAATAATAATAAAAAAAAATAAAAAAATGCGTCATCGTAATTTTTTCCCCTCTCCCCCCTCCCCAACCTCAAATCAGTTAATTCAAATTTATTTAAGATCTGTCATTATTAATCATTTAATTATTTTAAACAACTGTGTCGCAGCTCAGCTATTGAACGATTTCTAGGTGTCGCTGCTGTTCTCCAGAGTAAAAATACTTGCTCAAGAACTAGCTTAAAATCAAGACATTGCCACCAAAAGGTGAGACAATGTGATAGAGTTTATTATCAAGATAATGTCGTCCGTAAACATATTTCGAATTAGCTTATACTTCCAACTCACAAAATACAGAATATACATATATATATACACATGTATATATATACATATATATATATATATATATATATATACATATATATATATATATATATATATATATACATATATATATATATATATATATATATATATACATATGTATATATATATATAGATAATTATATATATATATAGATAATTATATATATATATATATATACACACACACACTCATATACATATGTATGTATATAAGTATATCATATGCATACTTACACATATATACACAAAATATAATATATTTTTCCATACACATACAGATAATGGGTGCATGTATGTATGGCACGTATATATGCAGATGCATGCATACATTTACATATATATATACACTCATATATATATATATATATATATATATACACATACAGATACACATATATATATATATATATTAGTATTTTTCACACCTATTTCATAAATTTAAGACAATATACAAAAGAAAAATAAGCAATTTTTTGTCAAGGGGGGAAAATTTAAATATGTGATGAAAAAATATTCAAAGAGAGAAAAATCTACATTGGTCGTTCATTTTTCTTTTTTTTTTTTTTATGTTGTTGTTGTTCAGTAAAACTGTTTTCTTCTTCTTTCTATCTTCACTGTAGATTGTGATTGTTTGTTTTAACCTAAGAATATATCTGACATTCCACCTGGGGGTTTGTTAACTCGGGTGCTAAAACGCTTTGGACGATCATCATCATACTGAGAACCTGTAAAAGATATTGAGAATATATATATAGAGAGAGAGAGAGGAGAGAGAGAGAAGGAGAGAGAGATTAAACAATGGTACTAAGTCTTGGAACAAACAGTGTCTTACCAAACATCTGCAAGAAAACATTTTATATATATATATAAAAAATAGATACAAAAACCTACATACACACATATATATATATATAGAGAGATACATTTACCTACATACACACATAAATATATATATAAATAGATACATATACCTACATACACACACACACACACACATATGGAGGCACATGGCTTAGTGGTTAGAGCATTGGCCTTGCAATCGAAAGGTTGTGAGTTCAATTCTCAGACTGGGTGATGTGTTGTTTCCTTGAGCAAGACACTTTATTTCACATTGCTCCAGTTTACTCAGCTGTAGAAATGAGATGATAGGGACTGGGGTCCATATCATTCCACTGCAAAGTGGACGTGGAGGTGCCACGGCAAAAAAGCACCCAGCACTCACTGCAAATGAGGTTGGTGTTAGGAAGGGCATCCAGCTGTAGAAATCAAGCCAGAATCAGTTCCCGTTCCACCCTTGCAAGCAGGGAAAAAGCGGACGTAAAAAGATGATGATGATATCAGCCAGATGGCTGGAACAGGTAAAAGAGTAACACACACACACACACACACACACCTATATATATAAGAAATTAAACTTAAGAAAATTAACAAAGAAAGGACAAGACAACAAACAGAAACAAAATCAAACAAAAAACAAACAATTTTTTAAGGGAAAACCTTAAATTATGTTCAAAAATAAAAATACAAACGAAGGACACAGAACTCCAGGGTCATTGGACTTTGGCAGTTTTGACCCCTACCAACGGTACTGCTGGTCGATACGGAGTCACGGCATCTGACATAAGCCAAACATTGCCCCATGGAGTAAGAGACGAAAGACAAAACATATTCAACAGTGAACTCATATTTGGAACATCTTGAGGCCCAGAAGATTTGCATTTAAATGTAAAAAAAAAAAACACAAAATAAGAGAGAACAGCATTTTAAATAAATACAATAACAACAACAACATTTACATCTTGGTCCATGGAGCTGACATTTTTCAACACTAAAAGCGAGAAATAAAATGAACAAAAATTAAAGAAAAACTAGAAAACAAAAAAAAAATATGATAGAATGATTAAAATGACAAATCTCTATTATATTCTTTAAACCCCGAAATATTAAGTATTTCCCCCAGAGAAATATTAAGTATTCTCAGGTCCTAAATAATAGGGAGGAGGAGGGGGGGGGGATAAGCAGGGGGAGGGCATTGGTGATTTTTCTAGGTTGTCTCCATTGATTTAAAAAAAAACAAAACAGAATTAGTCATTTAGTTTACATATTGTGACCCCAATCCATCCTATATATTTTATAACATATTGAGACCTTCCAACCCATCCTATATATTTTATAACATATTGAGACCCTCCAACCGATCTTATATATTTTATAACATATTGAGACCCTCCAACCCATCCTATATATTTTATAACATATTGAGGCCCCAACCCATCCTATATATTTTATAACATATTGAGACCTTCCAACCCATCCTATATATTTTATAACATGTTGAGGCCCCAACCCATCCTATATATTTTATAACATATTGTGACCCCAACCCATCCTATATATTTTATAACATATTGAGGCCCCAACCCATCCTATATATTTTATAACATATTGAGACCCTCCAACCCATCCTATATATTTTATAACATATTGTGACCCCAATCCATTCTATATATTTTATAACATATTGAGACCCTCCAACCCATCCTATATATTTTATAACATATTGAGACCTTCCAACCCATTCTATATATTTTATAACATATTGAGACCTTCCAACCCATCCTATATATTTTATAACATATTGAGACCTTCCAACCCATCCTATATATTTTATAACATATTGTGACCCCAATCCATCCTATATATTTTATAACATATTGAGACCCTCCAACCCATCCTATATATTTTATAACATATTGAGACCTTCCAACCCATCCTATATATTTTATAACATATTGAGACCCTCCAACCCATCCTATATATTTTATAACATATTGAGACCTTCCAACCCATCCTATATATTTTATAACATATTGTGACCCCAATCCATCCTATATATTTTATAACATATTGAGACCCTCCAACCCATCCTATATATTTTATAACATATTGAGACCTTCCAACCCATCCTATATATTTTATAACATATTGAGACCCTCCAACCCATCCTATATATTTTATAACATATTGAGACCTTCCAATCCATCCTATATATTTTATAACATATTGAGACCTTCCAACCCATCCTATATATTTTATAACATATTGTGACCCCAATCCATCCTATATATTTTATAACATATTGAGACCCTCCAACCCATCCTATATATTTTATAACATATTGAGACCTTCCAACCCATCCTATATATTTTATAGCATATTGTGACCCCAATCCATCCTATATATTTTATAACATATTGAGACCCTCCAACCCATCCTATATATTTTATAACATATTGTGACCCCAATCCATCCTATATATTTTATAACATATTGAGACCCTCCAACCCATCCTATATATTTTATAACATATTGAGACCTTCCAACCCATCCTATATATTTTATAACATATTGAGACCTTCCAACCCATCCTATATATTTTATAACATATTGTGACCCCAATTCATCCTATATATTTTATAACATATTGAGACCCTCCAACCCATCCTATATATTTTATAACATATTGAGACCTTCCAACCCATCCTATATATTTTATAACATATTGTGACCCCAACCCATCCTATATATTTTATAACATATTGAGACCTTCCAACCCATCCTATATATTTTATAACATATTGAGACCTTCCAACCCATCCTATATATTTTATAACATATTGAGACCCTCCAATCCATCCTATATATTTTATAACATATTGAGACCTTCCAACCCATCCTATATATTTTATAACATATTGAGACCTTCCAATCCATCCTATATATTTTATAACATATTGAGACCTTCCAACCCATCCTATATATTTTATAACATATTGAGACCTTCCAATCCATCCTATATATTTTATAACATAATGAGACCTTCCAACCCATCCTAGATATTTTATAACATATTGAGACCTTCCAACCCATCCTATATATTTTATAACATATTGAGACCCTCCAACCCATCCTATATATTTTATAACATATTGAGACCTTCCAACCCATCCTATATATTTTATAACATATTGAGACCTTCCAATCCATCCTATATATTTTATAACATATTGAGACCCTCCAATCCATCCTATATATTTTATAACATATTGAGACCTTCCAACCCATCCTATATATTTTATAACATATTGAGACCCTCCAACCCATCCTATATATTTTATAACATATTGAGACCTTCCAACCCATCCTATATATTTTATAACATATTGAGACCTTCCAATCCATCCTATATATTTTATAACATATTGAGACCCTCCAACCCATCCTATATATTTTATAACATATTGAGACCTTCCAACCCATCCTATATATTTTATAACATATTGAGACCTTCCAACCCATCCTATATATTTTATAACATATTGAGACCTTCCAACCCATCCTATATATTTTATAACATATTGAGACCTTCCAACCTATCCTATATATTTTATAACATATTGAGACCTTCCAACCCATCCTATATATTTTATAACATATTGAGACCTCCAACCCATCCTATATATTTTATAACATATTGAGACCTTCCAACCCATCCTATATATTTTATAACATATTGAGACCTTCCAACCCATCCTATATATTTTATAACATATTGAGACCCTCCAACCCATCCTATATATTTTATAACATAATGAGACCTTCCAACCCATCCAAGATATTTTATAACATATTGAGACCTTCCAACCCATCCTAGATATTTTATAACATATTGAGACCTTCCAACCCATCCTAGATATTTTATAACATATTGAGACCTTCCAACCCATCCAAGATATTTTATAACATATTGAGACCTTCCAACCCATCCTAGATATTTTATAACATAATGAGACCTTCCAACCCATCCAAGATATTTTATAACATATTGAGACCTTCCAATCCATCCTATATATTTTATAACATATTGAGACCCTCCAATCCATCCTATATATTTTATAACATATTGAGACCTTCCAACCCATCCTATATATTTTATAACATATTGAGACCTTCCAACCCATCCTATATATTTTATAACATATTGAGACCTTCCAACCCATCCTATATATTTTATAACATATTGTGACCCCAATTCATCCTATATATTTTATAACATATTGAGACCCTCCAACCCATCCTATATATTTTATAACATATTGAGACCTTCCAACCCATCCTATATATTTTATAACATATTGTGACCCCAACCCATCCTATATATTTTATAACATATTGAGACCTTCCAACCCATCCTATATATTTTATAACATATTGAGACCTTCCAACCCATCCTATATATTTTATAACATATTGAGACCCTCCAATCCATCCTATATATTTTATAACATATTGAGACCTTCCAACCCATCCTATATATTTTATAACATATTGAGACCTTCCAATCCATCCTATATATTTTATAACATATTGAGACCTTCCAACCCATCCTATATATTTTATAACATATTGAGACCTTCCAATCCATCCTATATATTTTATAACATAATGAGACCTTCCAACCCATCCTAGATATTTTATAACATATTGAGACCTTCCAACCCATCCTATATATTTTATAACATATTGAGACCCTCCAACCCATCCTATATATTTTATAACATATTGAGACCTTCCAACCCATCCTATATATTTTATAACATATTGAGACCTTCCAATCCATCCTATATATTTTATAACATATTGAGACCCTCCAATCCATCCTATATATTTTATAACATATTGAGACCTTCCAACCCATCCTATATATTTTATAACATATTGAGACCCTCCAACCCATCCTATATATTTTATAACATATTGAGACCTTCCAACCCATCCTATATATTTTATAACATATTGAGACCTTCCAATCCATCCTATATATTTTATAACATATTGAGACCCTCCAACCCATCCTATATATTTTATAACATATTGAGACCTTCCAACCCATCCTATATATTTTATAACATATTGAGACCTTCCAACCCATCCTATATATTTTATAACATATTGAGACCTTCCAACCCATCCTATATATTTTATAACATATTGAGACCTTCCAACCTATCCTATATATTTTATAACATATTGAGACCTTCCAACCCATCCTATATATTTTATAACATATTGAGACCTCCAACCCATCCTATATATTTTATAACATATTGAGACCTTCCAACCCATCCTATATATTTTATAACATATTGAGACCTTCCAACCCATCCTATATATTTTATAACATATTGAGACCCTCCAACCCATCCTATATATTTTATAACATAATGAGACCTTCCAACCCATCCAAGATATTTTATAACATATTGAGACCTTCCAACCCATCCTAGATATTTTATAACATATTGAGACCTTCCAACCCATCCTAGATATTTTATAACATATTGAGACCTTCCAACCCATCCAAGATATTTTATAACATATTGAGACCTTCCAACCCATCCTAGATATTTTATAACATAATGAGACCTTCCAACCCATCCAAGATATTTTATAACATATTGAGACCTTCCAACCCATCCAAGATATTTTATAACATATTGAGACCTTCCAACCCATCCTAGATATTTTATAACATAATGAGACCTTCCAACCCATCCAAGATATTTTATAACATATTGAGACCTTCCAACCCATCCTAGATATTTTATAACATATTGAGACCTTCCAACCCATCCTAGATATTTTATAACATATTGAGACCTTCCAATCCATCCTATATATTTTATAACATATTGAGACCTTCCAACCCATCCTATATATTTTATAACATATTGAGACCTTCCAACCCATCCTATATATTTTATAACATATTGAGACCTTCCAACCCATCCTATATATTTTATAACATATTGAGACCTTCCAACCCATCCTATATATTTTATAACATATTGAGACCTTCCAATCCATCCTATATATTTTATAACATATTGAGACCCTCCAACCCATCCTATATATTTTATAACATATTGAGACCTTCCAACCCATCCTATATATTTTATAACATATTGAGACCTTCCAACCCATCCTATATATTTTATAACATATTGAGACCCTCCAACCCATCCTATATATTTTATAACATAATGAGACCTTCCAACCCATCCAAGATATTTTATAACATATTGAGACCTTCCAACCCATCCTAGATATTTTATAACATATTGAGACCTTCCAACCCATCCTAGATATTTTATAACATATTGAGACCTTCCAACCCATCCAAGATATTTTATAACATATTGAGACCTTCCAACCCATCCTAGATATTTTATAACATAATGAGACCTTCCAACCCATCCAAGATATTTTATAACATATTGAGACCTTCCAACCCATCCTAGATATTTTATAACATATTGAGACCTTCCAACCCATCCTAGATATTTTATAACATATTGAGACCTTCCAATCCATCCTATATATTTTATAACATATTGAGACCTTCCAACCCATCCTATATATTTTATAACATATTGAGACCTTCCAACCCATCCTATATATTTTATAACATATTGAGACCTTCCAACCCATCCTATATATTTTATAACATATTGAGACCTTCCAACCCATCCTATATATTTTATAACATATTGAGACCTTCCAACCCATCCTATATATTTTATAACATATTGAGACCCTCCAACCCATCCTATATATTTTATAACATAATGAGACCTTCCAACCCATCCTAGATATTTTATAACATATTGAGACCTTCCAACCCATCCTAGATATTTTATAACATATTGAGACCTTCCAACCCATCCTAGATATTTTATAACATATTGAGACCTTCCAACCCATCCTATATATTTTATAACATATTGAGACCCTCCAACCCATCCTATATATTTTATAACATAATGAGACCTTCCAACCCATCCTAGATATTTTATAACATATTGAGACCTTCCAACCCATCCTAGATATTTTATAACATATTGAGACCTTCCAACCCATCCTAGATATTTTATAACATATTGAGACCTTCCAACCCATCCTAGATATTTTATAACATATTGAGACCTTCCAACCCATCCTATATATTTTATAACATATTGAGACCCTCCAACCCATCCTATATATTTTATAACATATTGAGACCTTCCAACCCATCCTATATATTTTATAACATATTGAGACCCTACAACCCATCCTATATATTTTATAACATATTGAGACCTTCCAACCCATCCTAGATATTTTATAACATATTGAGACCTTCCAACCCATCCTATATATTTTATAACATATTGAGACCCTCCAACCCATCCTATATATTTTATAACATATTGAGACCTTCCAACCCATCCTAGATATTTTATAACATATTGAGACCCTCCAACCCATCCTATATATTTTATAACATAATGAGACCTTCCAACCCATCCTAGATATTTTATAACATATTGAGACCTTCCAACCCATCCTATATATTTTATAACATATTGAGACCCTCCAACCCATCCTATATATTTTATAACATATTGAGACCCTCCAACCCATCCTATATATTTTATAACACATGGGATTTCTAGTAATGTACTTCTTTTGTCATGTTTAATGTTTTTTAATTTATAAAGAAAATTAATTGTAGCAGGAATGCTTCAGCATCTAAACTGGCCGTATCCAGCCAGAATTCTCTCACCTCTTTCTGTTCAAACCAGTTGTAACTGGACGCTCATACTGACATTAAGTTATTGTTCTCAAAATAAATATATCAAAATCTCATAGATTCGATGTTATGAGAGATAAAGCCTTTACTGTGAAAATACAATAGTATATATAGAGTAATGTAAATGGTAAAGGGTTAAAAGGGACAGTACATCATGTCCCTGCATGTCATAAGAGGCAACTAAAGGGATTAGTGCCAGGAAGGGCATCTGGTTGTAAAACCGTCTTAAAAGGGACACTAAATCATATCCCTACATATTATTGCTTCTTCAAACACTACGATGTGAATGAAGCTGTACCTTGTCAAAAGAAGCAGTTAAAAGGGAATCTGCCTGTAAAACATTGCCTTAAAAAGGGACCTCATGATAAGTGTGAAACCCTGTAAAGGCAAACTTCTGCTTTCACAGAGAAAATGGCCTAAAACAGTTGTAAAAGTTATTGGGATGTATTTAATATTTAAGCATTAGTAGGAATAAAAGAGGGTAACTGAAGAAGGAGAGGATGACATTAATGGAGGCAAAAAAAGGGGATTAAAATAAAATGGAGGATTCTTCAACTGATGACAAGAAGCAGCCATGTTGTATGAAATGGATGACATGAAGTGTTAGGGATGGTGAAGGGATGGTCTTTAATAATGATCTCCAATAATTGATGTTATGATTATTATTATTGTTTTAACCTTTAGCACACTCAATTCTTTTATGAATTACTTCCCTTGACACTATTATGTATTAATGGGAGATTACTCTATTGATGACATAAAGCACCTAGAGTGCGCTGAAGGTTAAAGTTATTACTAAATATAGCAGCAGTGCCCTATGGTTAAGACGGTCACTTTGCAATCCAAAGATTTAGGGTTCAAGCTACCCATAGCTTTGGCTTTATTTAAACTTTGTGAATGAAATCGGACAGACTGAAACTATGCAGAAGCCTGCCATATGGACCTTGGCAGTAGTTGAATGTAGAGCGCAGAGGGCTTTATTCACACAAACATTTGGGGGTAAACTTAAAAGGTATATATATGTATTAAAATAACAGATTAAAGTTTAAGCAAAGAATCGCTGCTTTCACCCTTAACGGGATCTTCTGAAACAGTTTCAGAAGATCACGTTAAGGGTGAAAGCAGCGATTCTTTGCTTAAACTTTAATCTGTTATTTTAATAAATATTTGCTCTAGGGTTCTTATATATTTGATATATATTTATCCTTATCGAGCCCTGTTTGGATTTTAGTCTTCACATTTATTACTATATATACATACATACATACATACATACACACACACTTTATAACTACAGTGTTAACTCTGGACTTAATGTTTGTTTTAACTTTCGATTCATTGAGTGCTTTGTGATTGCCTCAAATAAATTGAATAATACTTACTGTACAACAGCTAAACTTCAATTTACAATTATTATAATCATATATCTATATCCATCTCTGTCTATCTATATATCCATCTATATATATAGGAAAAGGTTCAGGATCCCAACGGCAGAGCTCAAGCTATTTCGACGGCTATTTCTGGACTCCAGTAATAACCATCGGGGTCCTGAACCTTTTCCTATTACCCACTCTACTACCCAAAGTATCGAGTACTCTGGTGCGTTATAGTCCACCTGGTTCCTTACCACACTTCCTTTGTTATATATATATATATATATATATATATATAGTTTTAATGTAGATGAGATTCTACAGGACTAGAACTGTTTCATTCTTTAGAAATCATCATGATTTCTAAAGAATGAAACAGTTCTAGTCCTGTAGAATCTCATCTACATTAAAACTTTTATACTCTGCTTTGTATTGAGTACCTTACTTACTGTGGTTACCTCCGATTCAACCCGGAATAACGTACCTATATATATATATATATATATATATATACATCCATCTATCTATCTATATATATGCTGTGTTCTAGCATTAATATTTATCATTTATATATAAACATAACTGTACATTGTTTTTCTTTTGCCTTTCATCCTTTTGAGGGGGCCGAGGGGAGGGGTCAAATACATAATCCTTCCATGGGAGAGGGCTTTGATAAAATCTACACAATACACACAATTCAGTTATTCAATAGAGGGAAAGAGATTAAGAACAAATTGGAAATATGAACAATTTCTCCAGCCTGTAATGGCCGCTGTGTACACATTTGTCCAAAAATAATTTATTTACATAAAAATACAACAACAACAACAACAAAAATCAACAAAAATTAAATGAAAAATAAAACACCAAAATATAAATAAAAGAAATCTTAATTCAACCATTAAAAGATAATTTGAAAGCGCATGCATTCTAGAAAGGCCTAAAACATTGCAGGACAAAAACCTCTGTGGGGTTAAAAACTTGGGGAACCGAAAGTGAAGCCATTTAGCAACAAAAAACAAAAAAAAAAACAACAAAAAAAAACAAAACAAAAACACCAAAACACCAAAAAATAAAAACACCAAAACAACTACATGTCATTCTATAAGAACTGTTGCAAAATAAAAAAACAAATAAAATAAATCAAGTTTAGTTGGGGCTGGATGAAAGGGTTTTGGGGGGCTGGGGATAGAAAGCAGTCAATTGAGAGGAGGTGGGGGTGTGTATTGTGTAACATCAACATCATTGACAACAACAACAACAACAACAGTGAACATTAATCGTGTGTAAATGTTAGTGTTTGTTATGTTTTAATGTCCTGTACTGCATCAGACATTAACAAGACATTCTAGAAAAGTACAAAACAGCACTATGACTGGTTGGTTTTCGCATCAGTATATTTTATATTTCTATAATTGATTCAGCTGGTAATCAATGTTTACCACTGATTGACCAACAGTTAAAAATATATATTGTAGAGCAATACAACAGGAGGAAACATAATAACATCATTGATGATGTCACAATTGTGTGACAAAAGAACTTTGAGAAACTATATTTATATCTATATTTTTAACTGTTGGTCAATCAATGATAAACATAGATTGCCAGCTGAATTAATTATAGAAATATAAAAATATACTGACGTGAAAACCAACCTAAACCAAACAGTGAGTGTGTTTTACTACATATTTCTAGCATTATGAATGTATCACATCAAATATTAAGGTTTGTAGTTTACTGTAAATTTTTACAACAATCTGTCCACCAGTAAAGATACTATAAACATTTGAATTATCAAACACATTTTTAGCTGTTAATGTTTATAACTTCATGTCATGAGGCTTCATTAGCAAGACTTCACTATGGCTTGTATCCCATATTGCATAAATATTAAAGCCTTTACTCTAATACTGCAAATTTTCACAATCATCTGTCCACCAGAAAGATACTATAAACATTTGAACTAACAAACCTAGATTTTTAGATATTATTTTCTGCTAAATCATTACAGGATGTTAAAAGTTATTGTAAGGTGTATGTTTGAAGGGTAGTAGTGGTGTACAGTGTCTTGGACATGGTCAGAACACAGTCAATTTCTGAGAGAAAGAGAGTGTGCATGAGAGAGTGATAGCGAGGAAGTGATATAGAGACAATAGATCCCAGTATCTTGATTTGCTTTTTGGCTTAGGTGGTTGATGCTTTCTTGACCACTTTTTCAGTTTTGTATGGCGTTTTAACATATTGTTTAGCTCTGGCTTTTTAACTATGGAGCATTTGCCAGCATTATTCCTGATTTTTGCGTTTCGTTTCGCTTTTTCTACCCACCGAAATGCAATTCTCGCTAAATTTATATTTATATTTATATATATAATGGAGGCACATGGCTTAGTGGTTAAAGCATTGGCCTTGCAATCGAAAGGTTGTGAATTCAATTCTCAGACCGGGTGATGTGTTGTTTCCTTGAGCAAGACACTTTATTTCACATTGCTCCAGTTTACTCAGCTGTAGAAATGAGATGATGGGGACTGGGGTCCTATCATTCCACTTCAAAGTGGTCGTGGAGGTGCCACGGCAAAAAAGCACCCAGCACTCACTGTAAATGAGGTTGGTGTTAGGAAGGGCATCCAGCTGTAGAAATCAAGCCAGAATCAGTTCCCGTCCCACCCTTGTAAGCAGAGAAAAGTGGGCGTAAAATGAAATGAAAATGATGATAATATATAATTCTCTCGTTGATGATGCCCCCGGATTATCTGTTACAAACACAATTCTCAGGGCGAGACAGATTAAATCTCTAATCTGCCCGGGGGATATAATAGTTATTGAGACGTTCTGTATATATTTTCTGTATTTCCGTTTGCTTCTGGTTAAATTTCTCAAACCAACGTGGTATTTCAACCCTTGTCATTTTAAACACGATTTACTGTGTTTATTACTACATATATTATTATATGATTGTTTCTACTTTTGGCACCAGGCCAGCAATTATCCCAGTGTATTACTGGTACTTTATTTTATCGACCCCGTAAGGAGATGAAAGGCAAAGTTAACCTCGGCGGGATTTGAACTCAGATCATAAAGGGAGGTAACTTTATACTTCAAAGCATGGCGCCCGACCCTCTACCGATACTGCCAATCCACCGTATATAATGCTCAGTATTTATACTTTGAGCTTGTTAATTACAGGGTATCAATAGGAGTTATTAACTCTGCCTTTTATTTGTATATATATGAATCTGTAACTTCTAGTGGAGTCAAAGGGTCACTCTTGTGACATGGCATGTCTTGGGCATTTTAAACCTGACAGAACCCATTCCTTCTCTAGATCTGAACACAGTCGATTTCTTGGGGGAAGTGGGAGGTGGGGTGGGGTTGAGAAAGAGATATAGAGGAAAAAAAAAAAAAATCGACAGTATTGGACTGGTATATATTTTTGTATGGATCTTGGTGGGATTTGAACTGAGAACACACAGAGCTGGAACAAATACCACATTTTATCTGCCATTCTAACAACTCTACCACTTCACAGCTTTTTTCTATCCATATTTGTTACGAAATGAAATATGAAGCAAATTATGGTAGAAAATTCTCTGCTGCACAACAAAGTATTTAAAATATAAAAAAAATTTTTTTTAATACTAGGGAACGGTGGACTCGAAGAATTACATTTAACCCTTTAGCATTTACATTACTCTATATATACTATTGTATTTTCGTGGTAAAGGCTTTACCTCACATAACATTTACATTACTCTATATATACTATTGTATTTTCACAGTAAAGGCTTTACCTCACATAATATCTCACATAACATTTACACTACTCTATATTTACTATTGTATTTTCACAGTAAAGGCTTTACCTCACATAATATCTCACAACATTTACATTACTCTATATATACTATTGTATTTTCGTGGTAAAGGTTTTACCTCACATAACATCGAATCTATGAGATTTTGATATTATTTAGTTTGAGAACACTACCTTAACATCAGTATGAGTGCCCGGATACAGCTGGTTTGAACAGAAAAAGGTGAGAGAATTCTGGCAGG
>OZ024762.1:16742743-16762743 GCA_964016885.1 Eledone cirrhosa
TGAACTTAAAACCCTTTAGTATTTACTTTACTCTATATATACTATTGTATTTTCACAGTAAAGGCTTTACCTCACATAATATCTCACATAACATTTACATTACTCTATATATACTGTTGTATTTTCACAGTAAAGGCTTTACCTCACATAATATCTCACATAACATTTACATTACTCTATATATACTATTGTATTGTCACAGTAAAGGCTTTACCTCACATAATATCTCATAACATTTACATTACTCTATATATACTATTGTATTTTCACAGTAAAGGCTTTACCTCACATAATATCTTACATTACTCTCTATATACTATTGTATTCTCACAGAGAAGGCTTTACCTCACATAATATCTCATAACATTTACATTACTCTATATATACTATTGTATTTTCACAGTAAAGGCTTTACCTCACATAATATCTTACATAATATTTACATTACTCTATATATACTATTGTATTTTCACAGTAAAGGCTTTACTTCACATAATATCTCACATAACATTTACATTACTCTCTATATACTATTGTATTCTCACAGAGAAGGCTTTACCTCACATAATACTGAATCTTCGAGATTTTGATGTTATTTATTCTGAGAACAATACCTTAATGTTAGTATGAGCAGCCAGTTATGACCGGTTTGAATAGAAAGGGGTGAGAGAATTCTGGCTGGATACGGCCAGTTTAAAATACAAAGAGCCAACATAAATACCACAAAGTATTTTGTTTGATGCTCTCATGATTCTGACAATCCACTACACTTATGATAATGATGATGATGATGATACTAGACTTTCATTAGATAACTTAACTGATGATAAATATGATAGTTAATGATCTCAGACCAACTGAGGTAGCTATATATAAGACCAACTGAGGTAGCTATATATAAGACCAACTGTGGTAGCTATATATAAGACCATTTGAGCTAGCTATATATACAAGACCATTTGAGCTAGCTATATATATAAGACTAACTGAGGTAGCTATATACAAGACCATTTGAGATCGCTATATATGATATAAGACCATTTGAGCTAGCTATATATATAAGACCATTTGAGCTAGCTATATATATATAAGGACAACTGTGGTAGCTATATATATAAAAACAACTGTGGTAGCTATATATATAAGAACAACTGTGGTAGCTATATATAAGACCATTTGAGCTAGCTATATATATATAAGACCATTTGAGCTAGCTATATATATATATAAGGACAACTGTGGTAGCTATATATATAAGAACAACTGTGGTAGCTATATATAAGACCATTTGAGCTAGCTATATATATAAGACCATTTGAGCTAGCTATAGAAGATATGACTAACTTTGATGATATTTTTATGCAGGAAGGTGCGGGTATTTATAATGTAAAATCTGAGAATAGACAGGACTCACTAAAGTCATTCTTAGTGTTGTCGAAGTTGTTTCATTTTTCTTGAACAACAAAGACAACGATGGACTAGAGGAGGAGGAGGAGGAGAAGAAAGGGGAGGAAGAGAAAGAGGAGAAGGAAGAGTCTGTTTGCATGTAAAACAAACAAAATAGATTTTACAAAGGCAAATCAAGAATAATTCCAATAAAATCAATATGAAATCAATACGAAAAGAAAAGCGTTTGAAGCGAGGAAACGAAATAAACTGGTGTGGAAAGAAAGAAAAGAATAAAATAAAAAGAGAGAATATTTTAGTTATTGTTTATTATCAATAGAAAGACAACAACTACAACAACAATACCAAGTGGTGACAGATGTGATACAACAGATGTGAATATAATGATGAATGGTGACAGATGTGATACAACAGATGTGAATATAGTGATGAGTGGTGACAGATGTGATACAACAGATGTGAATATAGTGATGAGTGGTGACAGATGTGATACAACAGATGTGAATACAATGATGATTGGTGACAGATGTGATACAACAGATGTAAATATAATGATGATTGGTGATAGATGTGATGCAATGATGAATTGTGACAAATGTGAATACAATGGTGAATGGTGACAGATGTCAACATAACTTCCATGACTGGTGATAGATGTCAACATAACTTCCAGGACTGGTGACATGAAATGGACCAATCTAATCTAGCTAGAATTGACAATGTTGTTACTGTTGTTGTTGTGTGGTCAGATGGTCGTGGGAGACACTCTCACTGTATCCTGTGGTGTCTTCAGGATATGGACAAGAGGTTAACCACCTCTTAACATTGAGACAGGACCCTGTGAAGCTGGTAATAGACCTAGGGATCAGTTGTGAAATGTAGATGACACAAAGCTGGTAATAGACCCAGGGGCCAGTTGTGAAATGTAGATAACACAAAGCTGGCAATAGACCTAGGGACCAATTGTGAAATGTAGATAACACAAAGCTGGCAATAGACCTAGGGACCAGTTGTGAAATGTAGATAACACAAAGCTGGCAATAGACCTAGGGACCAATTGTGAAATGTAGATAACACAAAGCTGGCAATAGACCTAGGGACCAGTTGTGAAATGTAGATAACACAAAGCTGGCAATAGACCTAGGGACCAATTGTGAAATGTAGATAACACAAAGCTGGCAATAGACCTAGGGACCAGTTGTGAAATGTAGATAACACAAAGCTGGCAATAGACCCAGGGACCAGTTGTGAAATGTAGATAACACAAAGCTGGCAATAGACCCAGGGACCAGTTGTGAAATGTAGATAACACAAAGCTGGCAATAGACCCAGGGGCCAGTTGGGAAATGTAGATAACACAAAGCTGGCAATAGACCCAGGGACCAGTTGTGAAATGTAGATAACACAAAGCTGGCAATAGACCCAGGGACCAGTTGTGAAATGTAGATAACACAAAGCTGGCAATAGACCCAGGGACCAGTTGTGAAATGTAGATAACACAAAGCTGGCAATAGACCTAGGGACCAATTGTGAAATGTAGATAACACAAAGCTGGCAATAGACCTAGGGACCAGTTGTGAAATGTAGATAACACAAAGCTGGCAATAGACCCAGGGACCAGTTGTGAAATGTAGATAACACAAAGCTGGCAATAGACCCAGGGACCAGTTGTGAAATGTAGATGACACAAAGCTGGCAATAGACCCAGGGACCAGTTGTGAAATGTAGATGACACAAAGCTGGCAATAGACCCAGGGACCAGTTGTGAAATGTAGATAACACAAAGCTGGCAATAGACCCAGGGACCAGTTGTGAAATGTAGATAACACAAAGCTGGCAATAGACCCAGGGACCAGTTGTGAAATGTAGATAACACAAAGCTGGCAATAGACCTAGGGACCAGTTGTGAAATGTAGATAACACAAAGCTGGCAATAGACCTAGGGACCAGTTGTGAAATGTAGATAACACAAAGCTGGCAATAGACCTAGGGACCAGTTGTGAAATGTAGATAACACAAAGCTGGCAATAGACCCAGGGACCAGTTGTGAAATGTAGATGACACAAAGCTGGCAATAGACCCAGGGACCAGTTGTGAAATGTAGATGACACAAAGCTGGCAATAGACCCAGGGACCAGTTGTGAAATGTAGATAACACAAAGCTGGCAATAGACCCAGGGACCAGTTGTGAAATGTAGATAACACAAAGCTGGCAATAGACCCAGGGACCAGTTGTGAAATGTAGATAACACAAAGCTGGCAATAGACCTAGGGACCAGTTGTGAAATGTAGATAACACAAAGCTGGCAATAGACCTAGGGACCAGTTGTGAAATGTAGATAACACAAAGCTGGCAATAGACCTAGGGACCAGTTGTGAAATGTAGATAACACAAAGCTGGCAATAGACCTAGGGACCAGTTGTGAAATGTAGATAACACAAAGCTGGCAATAGACCTAGGGACCAGTTGTGAAATGTAGATAACACAAAGCTGGCAATAGACCCAGGGGCCAGTTGTGAAATGTAGATAACACAAAGCTGGCAATAGACCCAGGGGCCAGTTGTGAAATGTAGATAACACAAAGCTGGCAATAGACCCAGGGACCAGTTGTGAAATGTAGATGACACAAAGCTGGTAATAGACCCAGGGGCTAGTTGTGAAATATAGACCCCCTCCTCTTCTCATCACTGAAGCTGGCCCAGGCCAGATGTGAAAGCTAGGCCTTCATCTATGGTGATGATAAGGACGATGATGGTAATGATAATTATTTCTACTTTTGGTACAAGGCCAGCAATTATCCCAGTGTATTACTGGTGCTTTATTTTATCGACTCCGTAAGGATGAAAGGCAAAGTTAACCTCGGCGGGATTTGAACTCATATCGTAAAGGGCCGTAACTCTTTGCTGCAAAGCATGGCGTCAGACACCTCTACCAATACTGGCAATCCAAATAATGATGATACTAATGATCATGATGATGCTGGTGTGATGATGGTGATGATGATGATAATGACGATGATAACAATGATGATGATGGTGATGATGGCGATAGTGATAATGATAATGGTGTTGATGATGATGGTGATAGTGATGATAATGATAATGGTGTTGATGATGATGATGGTGATGATAATGATGATAACGATGATATCGATGATGATGATGGTGGTAATAATTCAGTTTAACTCACCACTCAATGTAAAGCTAGAGTCTTGCTGGTTGCGAGCACCACTACGAGTCAGTGGCCTACTGTGGAATGGCATAGGATCTTGTAAAATAGGATTGTCAGACTTCCTTGTGTCAAACTCCTCCGGGGCCATCATCTCCACCACGGTCCCAGTGTAGGGCTCACGTTCAACCTTTTTCGGCATCCTTGCCTGAAGAACATAAAAGATAGCGATGAGAGGTGGTGGTCACTAGATTGTGGTATGAGGTGGTGGTGGTCACTAGATTGTGGTATGAGGAGGTGGTGGTCACTAGATTGTGGTATGAGGTGGTGGTCACTAGATTGTGGTATGAGGAGGTGGTGGTCACTAGATTGTGGTATGAGGTGGTGGTGGTCACTAGATTGTCGTATGAGGAGGTGGTGGTCACTAGATTGTGGTATGAGGTGGTGGTGGTCACTAGATTGTCGTATGAGGAGGTGGTGGTCACTAGATTGTGGTATGAGGTGGTGGTGGTCACTAGATTGTCGTATGAGGAGGTGGTGGTCACTAGATTGTGGTATGAGGTGGTGGTCACTAGATTGTGGTATGAGGAGGTGGTGGTCACTAGATTGTGGTATGAGGTGGTGGTGGTCACTAGATTGTGGTATGAGGTGGTGGTGGTCACTAGATTGTCGTATGAGGAGGTGGTGGTCACTAGATTGTGGTATGAGGTGGTGGTCACTAGATTGTGGTATGAGGTGGTGGTGGTCACTAGATTGTGGTATGAGGTGGTGGTGGTCACTAGATTGTGGTATGAGGTGGTGGTGGTCACTAGATTGTGGTATGAGGTGGTGGTCACTAGATTGTGGTATGAGGTGGTGGTCACTAGATTGTGGTATGAGGTGGTGGTGGTCACTAGATTGTCGTATGAGGTGGTGGTGGTCACTAGATTGTGGTATGAGGTGGTGGTGGTCACTAGATTGTGGTATGAGGTGGTGGTGGTCACTAGATTGTGGTATGAGGTGGTGGTGGTCACTAGATTGTGGTATGATGTGGTGGTGGTCACTAGATTGTGGTATGAGGTGGTGGTGGTCACTAGATTGTGGTATGAGGTGGTGGTGGTCACTAGATTGTGGTATGAGGTGGTGGTGGTCACTAGATTGTGGTATGAGGTGGTGGTGGTCACTAGATTGTGGTATGAGGTGGTGGTCACTAGATTGTGGTATGAGGTGGTGGTCACTAGATTGTGGTATGAGGTGGTGGTGGTCACTAGATTGTGGTATGAGGTGGTGGTGGTCACTAGATTGTGGTATGAGGTGGTGGTGGTCACTAGATTGTGGTATGATGTGGTGGTGGTCACTAGATTGTGGTATGAGGTGGTGGTCACTAGATTGTGGTATGAGGTGGTGGTCACTAGATTGTGGTATGAGGTGGTGGTCACTAGATTGTGGTATGAGGTGGTGGTGGTCACTAGATTGTCGTATGAGGTGGTGGTGGTGACTAGATTGTGGTATGAGGTGGTGGTGGTCACTAGATTGTGGTATGAGGTGGTGGTGGTCACTAGATTGTGGTATGAGGTGGTGGTGGTCACTAGATTGTGGTATGAGGTGGTGGTGGTCACTAGATTGTGGTATGAGGTAGTGGTGGTCACTAGATTGTGGTATGAGGAGGTGGTGGTCACTAGATAGTGGTATGAGGTGGTGGTGGTCACTAGATTGTGGTATGAGGTGGTGGTGGTCACTAGATTGTGGTATGAGGTGGTGGTCACTAGATTGTGGTATGAGGTGGTGGTCACTAGATTGTGGTATGAGGTGGTGGTGGTCACTAGATTGTGGTATGAGGTGGTGGTGGTCACTAGATTGTGGTATGAGGTGGTGGTCACTAGATTGTGGTATGAGGTGGTGGTCACTAGATTGTGGTATGAGGTGGTGGTGGTCACTAGATTGTCGTATGAGGTGGTGGTGGTCACTAGATTGTGGTATGATGTGGTGGTGGTCACTAGATTGTGGTATGAGGTGGTGGTCACTAGATTGTGGTATGAGGTGGTGGTCACTAGATTGTGGTATGAGGTGGTGGTCACTAGATTGTGGTATGAGGTGGTGGTCACTAGATTGTGGTATGAGGTGGTGGTGGTCACTAGATTGTGGTATGAGGTGGTGGTGGTCACTAGATTGTGGTATGAGGTGGTGGTGGTCACTAGATTGTGGTATGAGGTGGTGGTGGTCACTAGATTGTGGTATGAGGTGGTGGTGGTCACTAGATTGTGGTATGATGTGGTGGTGGTCACTAGATTGTGGTATGAGGTGGTGGTCACTAGATTGTGGTATGAGGTGGTGGTGGTCACTAGATTGTGGTATGAGGTGGTGGTGGTCACTAGATTGTGGTATGAGGTGGTGGTCACTAGATTGTGGTATGAGGTGGTGGTGGTCACTAGATTGTGGTATGAGGTGGTGGTCACTAGATTGTGGTATGAGGTGGTGGTCACTAGATTGTGGTATGAGGTGGTGGTGGTCACTAGATTGTGGTATGAGGAGGTGGTGGACACTAGACTGTGGTATGAGGTGGTGGTGGTCACTAGATTGTGGTATGAGGTGGTGGTCACTAGATTGTGGTATGAGGTGGTGGTGGTCACTAGATTGTGGTATGAGGTGGTGGTCACTAGATTGTGGTATGAGGTGGTGGTCACTAGATTGTGGTATGAGGTGGTGGTGGTCACTAGATTGTGGTATGAGGTGGTGGTCACTAGATTGTGGTATGAGGTGGTGGTGGTCACTAGATTGTGGTATGAGGTGGTGGTGGTCACTAGATTGTGGTATGAGGTGGGTGGTCACTAGATTGTGGTATGAGGTGGTGGTCACTAGATTGTGGTATGAGGTGGTGGTCACTAGATTGTGGTATGAGGTGGTGGTCACTAGATTGTGGTATGAGGTGGTGGTGGTCACTAGATTGTGGTATGAGGTGGGTGGTCACTAGATTGTGGTATGAGGTGGTGGTGGTCACTAGATTGTGGTATGAGGTGGTGGTCACTAGATTGTGGTATGAGGTGGTGGTCACTAGACTGTGGTATGAGGTGGGTGGTCACTAGATTGTCGTATGAGGCGGTGGTGGTCACTAGATTGTCGTATGAGGTGGTGGTGGTCACTAGATTGTGGTATGAGGAGGTGGTGGTCACTAGATTGTGGTATGAGGTGGTGGTGGTCACTAGATTGTGGTATGAGGTGGTGGTGGTCACTAGATTGTGGTATGAGGTGGTGGTGGTCACTAGATTGTGGTATGAGGTGGTGGTGGTCACTAGATTGTGGTATGAGGTGGTGGTGGTCACTAGATTGTGGTATGATGTGGTGGTGGTCACTAGATTGTGGTATGAGGTGGTGGTGGTCACTAGATTGTGGTATGAGGTGGTGGTGGTCACTAGATTGTGGTATGAGGTGGTGGTGGTCACTAGATTGTGGTATGAGGTGGTGGTGGTCACTAGATTGTGGTATGAGGTGGTGGTCACTAGATTGTGGTATGAGGTGGTGGTCACTAGATTGTGGTATGAGGTGGTGGTCACTAGATTGTGGTATGAGGTGGTGGTGGTCACTAGATTGTGGTATGAGGTGGTGGTCACTAGATTGTGGTATGAGGTGGTGGTCACTAGATTGTGGTATGAGGTGGTGGTGGTCACTAGATTGTGGTATGAGGTGGTGGTCACTAGATTGTGGTATGAGGTGGTGGTGGTCACTAGATTGTGGTATGAGGTGGTGGTCACTAGATTGTGGTATGAGGTGGTGGTCACTAGATTGTGGTATGAGGTGGTGGTGGTCACGAGATTGTGGTATGAGGTGGGTGGTCACTAGATTGTGGTATGAGGTGGTGGTCACTAGATTGTGGTATGAGGTGGTGGTGGTCACTAGATTGTGGTATGAGGTGGTGGTCACTAGATTGTGGTATGAGGTGGTGGTCACTAGATTGTGGTATGAGGTGGTGGTGGTCACTATATTGTGGTATGAGGTGGTGGTCACTAGATTGTGGTATGAGGTGGTGGTGGTCACTAGATTGTGGTATGAGGTGGTGGTCACTAGATTGTGGTATGAGGTGGTGGTCACTAGATTGTGGTATGAGGTGGTGGTGGTCACTAGATTGTGGTATGAGGTGGTGGTCACTAGATTGTGGTATGAGGTGGTGGTCACTAGATTGTGGTATGAGGTGGTGGTGGTCACTAGATTGTGGTATGAGGTGGGTGGTCACTAGATTGTGGTATGAGGTGGTGGTCACTAGATTGTGGTATGAGGTGGTGGTGGTCACTATATTGTGGTATGAGGTGGTGGTCACTAGATTGTGGTATGAGGTGGTGGTCACTAGATTGTGGTATGAGGTGGTGGTCACTAGATTGTGGTATGAGGTGGTGGTGGTCACTAGATTGTGGTATGAGGTGGTGGTGGTCACTAGATTGTGGTATGAGGTGGTGGTGGTCACTAGATTGTGGTATGAGGTGGTGGTGGTCACTAGATTGTGGTATGAGGTGGTGGTCACTAGATTGTGGTATGAGGTGGTGGTCACTAGATTGTGGTATGAGGTGGTGGTGGTCACTAGATTGTGGTATGAGGTGGTGGTGGTCACTAGATTGTGGTATGAGGTGGTGGTGGTCACTAGATTGTGGTATGAGGTGGTGGTCACTAGATTGTGGTATGAGGTGGTGGTCACTAGATTGTGGTATGAGGTGGTGGTGGTCACTAGATTGTGGTATGAGGTGGTGGTCACTAGATTGTGGTATGAGGTGGTGGTCACTAGATTGTGGTATGAGGTGGTGGTGGTCACTAGACTGTGGTATGAGGTGGTGGTGGTCACTAGATTGTGGTATGAGGTGGTGGTCACTAGATTGTGGTATGAGGTGGTGGTCACTAGATTGTGGTATGAGGTGGTGGTCACTAGATTGTGGTATGAGGTGGTGGTCACTAGATTGTGGTATGAGGTGGTGGTCACTAGATTGTGGTATGAGGTGGTGGTCACTAGATTGTGGTATGAGGTGGTGGTCACTAGATTGTGGTATGAGGTGGTGGTCACTAGATTGTGGTATGAGGTGGTGGTGGTCACTATATTGTGGTATGAGGTGGTGGTGGTCACTATATTGTGGTATGAGGTGGTGGTGGTCACTAGATTGTGGTATGAGGTGGTGGTCACTAGATTGTGGTATGAGGTGGTGGTCACTAGATTGTGGTATGAGGTGGTGGTGGTCACTAGATTGTGGTATGAGGTGGTGGTGGTCACTAGATTGTGGTATGAGGTGGTGGTCACTAGATTGTGGTATGAGGTGGTGGTCACTAGATTGTGGTATGAGGTGGTGGTCACTAGATTGTGGTATGAGGAGGTGGTGGTCACTAGATTGTGGTATGAGGTGGTGGTCACTAGATTGTGGTATGAGGTGGTGGTCACTAGACTGTGGTATGAGGTGGTGGTGGTCACTAGATTGTGGTATGAGGTGGTGGTCACTAGATTGTGGTATGAGGTGGTGGTCACTAGACTGTGGTATGAGGTGGTGGTGGTCACTAGATTGTGGTATGAGGTGGTTGTCACTAGATTGTGGTATGAGGTGGTGGTCACTAGATTGTGGTATGAGGTGGTGGTGGTCACTAGATTGTGGTATGAGGTGGTGGTGGTCACTAGATTGTGGTATGAGGTGGTGGTGGTCACTAGATTGTGGTATGATGTGGTGGTCACTAGATTGTGGTATGAGGTGGTGGTGGTCACTAGACTGTGGTATGAGGTGGTGGTGGTCACTAGATTGTGGTATGAGGTGGTGGTCACTAGATTGTGGTATGAGGTGGTGGTCACTAGATTGTGGTATGAGGTGGTGGTCACTAGATTGTGGTATGAGGTGGTGGTCACTAGATTGTGGTATGAGGTGGTGGTCACTAGATTGTGGTATGAGGTGGTGGTCACTAGATTGTGGTATGAGGTGGTGGTCACTAGATTGTGGTATGAGGAGGTGGTGGTCACTAGACTGTGGTATGAGGTGGTGGTGGTCACTAGACTGTGGTATGAGGTGGTGGTGGTCACTAGATTGTGGTATGAGGTGGTGGTCACTAGATTGTGGTATGAGGTGGTGGTGGTCACTATATTGTGGTATGAGGAGGTGGTGGTCACTAGATTGTGGTATGAGGTGGTGGTGGTCACTATATTGTGGTATGAGGAGGTGGTGGTCACTAGATTGTGGTATGAGGTGGTGGTGGTCACTAGATTGTGGTATGAGGTGGTGGTGGTCACTAGATTGTGGTATGAGGTGGTGGTGGTCACTAGATTGTGGTATGAGGTGGTGGTCACTAGATTGTGGTATGAGGTGGTGGTGGTCACTAGATTGTGGTATGAGGTGGTGGTGGTCACTAGATTGTGGTATGAGGTGGTGGTCACTAGATTGTGGTATGAGGTGGTGGTCACTAGATTGTGGTATGAGGTGGTAGTCACTAGAATGTGGTATGAGGTGGTAGTCACTAGATTGTGGTATGAGGTGGTGGTGATCACTAGATTGTGGTATGAGGTGGTGGTCACTAGATTGTGGTATGAGGTGGTGGTCACTAGATTGTGGTATGAGGTGGTGGTCACTAGATTGTGGTATGAGGTGGTGGTCACTAGATTGTGGTATGAGGTGGTGGTCACTAGATTGTGGTATGAGGTGGTGGTGGTCACTAGATTGTGGTATGAGGTGGTGGTCACTAGATTGTGGTATGAGGTGGTGGTGGTCACTAGATTGTGGTATGAGGTGGTGGTCACTAGACTGTGGTATGAGGTGGTGGTGGTCACTAGATTGTGGTATGAGGTGGTGGTGGTCACTAGATTGTGGTATGAGGTGGTGGTGGTCACTAGATTGTGGTATGAGGTGGTGGTCACTAGATTGTGGTATGAGGTGGTGGTCACTAGACTGTGGTATGAGGTGGTGGTCACTAGATTGTGGTATGAGGTGGTGGTCACTAGATTGTGGTATGAGGTGGTGGTCACTAGATTATGGTATGAGGTGGTGGTCACTAGATTGTGGTATGAGGTGGTGGTGGTCACTAGATTGTGGTATGAGGTGGTGGTCACTAGATTGTGGTATGAGGTGGTGGTCACTAGATTATGGTATGAGGTGGTGGTCACTAGATTGTGGTATGATGTGGTGGTGGTCACTAGATTGTGGTATGAGGTGGTGGTCACTAGATTGTGGTATGAGGTGGTGGTGGTCACTAGATTGTTGTATGAGGTGGTGGTGGTCACTAGATTGTGGTATGAGGTGGTGGTCACTAGATTGTGGTATGAGGTGGTGGTGGTCACTAGATTGTGGTATGAGGTGGTGGTCACTAGACTGTGGTATGAGGTGGTGGTGGTCACTAGATTGTGGTATGAGGTGGTGGTGGTCACTAGATTGTGGTATGAGGTGGTGGTCACTAGACTGTGGTATGAGGTGGTGGTGGTCACTAGATTGTTGTATGAGGTGGTGGTGGTCACTAGATTGTGGTATGAGGTGGTGGTCACTAGATTGTGGTATGAGGTGGTGGTGGTCACTAGATTGTGGTATGAGGTGGTGGTGGTCACTAGATTGTTGTATGAGGTGGTGGTGGTCACTAGATTGTGGTATGAGGTGGTGGTGGTCACTAGATTGTGGTATGAGGTGGTGGTCACTAGACTGTGGTATGAGGTGGTGGTCACTAGATTGTGGTATGAGGTGGTGGTGGTCACTAGATTGTGGTATGAGGTGATGGTGGTCACTAGATTGTGGTATGAGGTGGTGGTCACTAGATTGTGGTATGAGGTGGTGGTCACTAGATTGTGGTATGAGGTGGTGGTGGTCACTAGATTGTGGTATGAGGTGGTGGTGGTCACTAGATTGTGGTATGAGGTGGTGGTGGTCACTAGATTGTGGTATGAGGTGGTGGTGGTCACTAGACTGTGGTATGAGGTGGTGGTGGTCACTAGACTGTGGTATGAGGTGGTGGTGGTCACTAGATTGTGGTATGAGGTGGTGGTGGTCACTAGATTGTGGTATGAGGTGGTGGTGGTCACTAGATTGTGGTATGAGGTGGTGGTGGTCACTAGATTGTGGTATGAGGTGGTGGTGGTCACTAGATTGTGGTATGAGGTGGTGGTGGTCACTAGATTGTGGTATGAGGTGGTGGTGGTCACTAGATTGTGGTATGAGGTGGTGGTCACTAGATTGTGGTATGAGGTGGTGGTCACTAGATAGTGGTATGAGGTGGTGGTGGTCACTAGATTGTGGTATGAGGTGGTGGTGGTCACTAGATTGTGGTATGAGGTGGTGGTGGTCACTAGATTGTGGTATGAGGTGGTGGTCACTAGATTGTGGTATGAGGTGGTGGTCACTAGATTGTGGTATGAGGTGGTGGTGGTCACTAGATTGTGGTATGAGGTGGTGGTGGTCACTAGATTGTGGTACGAGGTGGTGGTCACTAGATTGTGGTATGAGGTGGTGGTCACTAGATTGTGGTATGAGGTGGTGGTGGTCACTAGATTGTGGTATGAGGTGGTGGTGGTCACTAGATTGTCATATGAGGTGGTGGTGGTCACTAGATTGTGGTATGAGGTGGTGGTCACTAGACTGTGGTATGAGGTGGTGGTCACTAGATTGTGGTATGAGGTGGTGGTCACTAGATTGTGGTATGAGGTGGTGGTGGTCACTAGATAGTGGTATGAGGAGGTGGTGGTCACTAGATTGTGGTATGAGGTGGTGGTGGTCACTAGATTGTGGTATGAGGTGGTGGTGGTCACTAGACTGTGGTATGAGGTGGTGGTCACTAGATTGTGGTATGAGGTGGTGGTCACTAGATTGTGGTCTGAGGTGGTGGTGGTCACTAGATTGTGGTATGAGGTGGTGGTGGTCACTAGATTGTGGTATGAGGTGGTGGTGGTCACTAGATTGTGGTATGAGGTGGTGGTGGTCACTAGATTGTGGTCTGAGGTGGTGGTGGTCACTAGATTGTGGTATGAGGTGGTGGTGGTCACTAGATTGTGGTATGAGGTGGTGGTGGTCACTAGATTGTGGTATGAGGTGGTGGTGGTCACTAGATTGTGGTATGAGGTGGTGGTCACTAGATTGTGGTATGAGGTGGTGGTGGTCACTAGATTGTGGTATGAGGTGGTGGTCACTAGATTGTGGTATGAGGAGGTGGTGGTCACTAGACTGTGGTATGAGGTGGTGGTGGTCACTAGATTGTGGTATGAGGTGGTGGTGGTCACTAGATTGTGGTATGAGGTGGTGGTCACTAGATTGTGGTATGAGGTGGTGGTCACTATATTATTGTCATGTGATGTGGTGGCTATAATTCTTAATACTTACACGATCGCGACCTTCAACACGTCCATATACAGATTCGGCAAAAGAGGGCATAGGTATGAAGCGACCTAGTCCTTGAGTTACTTTAAGCTGAAAATAAAAAAAAAAAAGGAGGGGACTTTAATGTCAAAGGTCAAAATAATAATAATAATAGTTGTTTCTACTTTTGGCACAAGGCCAGCAATTATCCCAGTGTATTACTGGTACTTTATTTTATCAACCCTGTAAGGATGAAAGGCAAAGTTAACCTCAGCAGGATTTGAACTCAGAACGTAAAGGGTCGTAACTATGCCGCAAAGCATGTCCGACGCTCTACCAATTCTGCCAATCCACCGCCCTTATAATAATGATAATAATTGTTTCTACTTTTGGCACAAGGCCAGCAATTATCCCAGTGTATTACTGGTACTTTATTTTATCGACCCTGTAAGGATGAAAGGCAAAGTTAGCCTCGTCGGGATTTGAACTCAGAACGCAAAGGGCCATAACTCTATGCTGCAAAGCATGGCGTCAGACCCTCTACTGATACTGCCCTAATAATAACAACAACAACAACAACAGATGATGTGAAAATATGTCTTACCTGGCCCTCATCTAAGACAACATGTCCACCCATAATAACGTATAGGGCTACTCCATGGCAAACCATACCCTCAAAAATATTAAAATCACAAGCCTGATGATGAGTCTTTGCAGAGATTGTACGGGTAGCAGTTGGGTCCCAAATAACAAGATCAGCATCTGAACCTATAGCAATTCGCCCCTTAAGAAACAGAAAACAAATATATAAATATATAATTTAAAAAAATAAATTTCATCATACTCTGAAGAAGGGAATTTTAAGTCCGAAATATTAGGACAAAGGAAACAACACTACCAACGAAAAGCAAACAACTTACTTTTTTTGTTACCTCATCTTACACTTCATTTTGTATTGTTTAGTCTTATATCACTTTCCACATTATAATTTTTTTTAAATGATACATAATAGGAAATATATCTTATTAACCCTTAACATCCTGTACCACAAGAAACCAAGTTAGCAAGATATTCTTGAAAAGTATAAAACAGTACTGTGACTGCATCACATTAACACTTTAGCATTTACATTATTCTATATTTGCTATAGAGATCGAACTTTGGGGAGAAAAATATCTCATGTTAAAGCGCAGTCTGCAACTGGCGGAGTTTAGTGAAGAAAAGATATTTGCCATTATATTTTCATGGTAAAAGCTTTACCTCACAAAATTATCTCACATAACATTTACATTACTCTATATATACTATTATATTTTCATGGTAAAAGCTTTACCTCACAAAATTATCTCACATAACATTTACATTACTCTATATATACTATTGTATTTTCATGGTAAAGCTTTACCTCACATAACATTTACATTACTCTATATATACTATTATATTTTCATGGTAAAAGCTTTACCTCACAAAATTATCTCACATAACATTTACATTACTCTATATATACTATTGTATTTTCATGGTAAAGCTTTACCTCACAAAATTATCTCACATAACATTTACATTACTCTATATATACTATTGTATTTTCATGGTAAAGCTTTACCTCACAAAATTATCTCACATAACATTTACATTACTCTATATATACTATTGTATTTTCATGGTAAAGCTTTACCTCACAAAATTCTCACATAACATTTACATTACTCTATATATACTATTATATTTTCATGGTAAAAGCTTTACCTCACAAAATTATCTCACATAACATTTACATTACTCTATATATACTATTGTATTTTCATGGTAAAGCTTTACCTCACAAAATTATCTCATATAACATTTACATTACTCTATATATACTATTGTATTTTCATGGTAAAGCTTTACCTCACAAAATTATCTCATAATATCAAATCTATGAGATTTTGTTGTTATTTATTTTGAGAACAATACCTTAACATCAGTATGAGTGGCCAGTTACAGCCGGTTTGAACAGAAAGAGGTGAGAGAAATCTGGCCGGTTTAAATGCTAAAGGGTTAACATCAGTATGAGTGGTCAATTACAGCCAGTTTGAATGTTAAAGGGTTTAAACCATTACAAGATGTTACAAAAGTAAACATGTACTTATTGAAATTTTAAAAGAAAAGCGGACGTAAAATGATGATGGTGGTGGTGGTGGTGGTGGTGGTGGTGGTGGTGATGATGATGATGATGATGATGATGATGATGATGATGATGATGATGATGATGATGATGATGATGATGATGATGATGATGATGATGATGATCAAATTGAAGTTAATGAAATCAATGAAACAATATTGTTATATTGTTAACGAAGTAAACTTAATTAAAGTATGAAAATGACGATGGATTAATTAGAAGTACAGCAATCTAAAAGAGAGATGATTGTTCTTACCTTCTGGGGATAAATATTAAATATCTTAGCTGCATTAGTACTGGTTACTGCCACAAATCTACAGGGATCCAGTTTTCCAGATTGCTAAAAAAACAAAACAACACATATATATATATATATATATGATGGCTGCCTCCTCGTTATCGAGTATGGCCATTGCACGATATACCATTATTAATTAATTCTATCGTGCAATGCCTGTGCGTGAAGATATTTTTTAAAGTGAGGAAAGACTGTGCACTGAGCCAATCCCACTCTCTGAGAGACAGTAGCTATAACCCGAAAAGAGGAAAAGATCAACATCATCAGTAACTACTGAGCCGCAGGTTTTATATCGGAGTTATCCCAGTTTCCTGAATTGCCTTCTCCTAGAAGAATGCCCCGACAAAAGGCTAGGGGTCCTTCACTCCCAGTGATTTAACCGCGCGGTACATGTGTATATACATATTTACACACTTTTGGATGGCCGTTGACTCTTATGAGTTCTTCCGCCCTTTGTCAGGTTTTGTTTTTTGTCCTGCAGGGTGTCCAAAATCACCCTCCTCACCAAGTAAACTTGGTGGGGTTGCCGGTATATATAAATACACACATATATAGTCACAGATTTTACTAAAAACAAACAAACAAACAAGAACAAACATAAAACATAAAACTCTTAATCAGAATACAACAAACATTTTCACAAATTTCCACGATATTGCCTCTAATGGCTGTGTGGTTAAGAAGCTTGATTTGTAACCAGACATTTTGGGGGTTAAGGAGCTTGCTTTGTAACCACATGTTTTGGGGGTTAAGTCCCACTGTGTGGTGCCTTAAAGGCTGTGTGGTTAAGGAACTTTATAACCACATGTTTTAGGAGTTAAGTCCCACTGTGTGGTTAACGTACTTGCTTTGTAATCACTCAGTTTCAGATAATTAAAGTATTTTGAGATTACTAAAATTATGTTAGAAGATTTAATTTAAATAACCTTTTAAAACAGGTGGTTTTGTTTCATAGAAGAGCTGGTTTTTGGCCAGGTCGCTATCAAAAAGAACCCTTTAACCCTTTAGCATTCACATTACTCCATATTTGCTATTGTATTTTCACGGTAAAGACTTTATACCGAATCTATGAAATTTTCATATTATTTATTTTGAGAACAATACTTTAACATCAGTATGAGTGGCCGGTTGGGGCCGGTTTGAACAGAAAGTAGTGAGAGAATTCTGGCTGGATATTGTTGGTTTAAATGCTGAAGGGTTAAAACAGGTGGTTTTGTTTCAGAGAAGAAGAGCTGGCTTTTGGCCAGGTTGCTATGAAAAGGTCCCCTTAAAAACAGGTAGTTTTGTTTTCTAGCAAAGCGAGGTTTTGGTTAGGTCAGTATCAAAACAACTGAAATTGTTGACTTTTAATGAAAAAGGAGAAAAAGAAATTATTTAATACATACCACACCCTTTTCCCAAATTACGGACATCCTGTCTTCTACACCATTAACTCCATTAGGTATCATTCTAAAATCATCTTTACCCAGTGCCTTCTGTTCAGCATTAAATGTACAGTTGTCAGTACCTGTACACTGTAGATCATTGCTGGAATATGGAGGATGGTCATAAGTGGAGAGGCAGTGAAGGAAGCTCATAAATGGTGAAACAGTGGAGAGACAGTAGTGGAAGGTCATAAGTGGAGAGACAGTGGAGGAAAGTCATAAGAAATACACACACACATACACATGCACACACACACACACATATATATACATACACACACACACACATATATATACACACACACACACACACACATATATATATATACACACACACAAATATATGACTAATGTATGTGATTTTCTTTCATATTTAAAAAATTTTTTATGTCATCTCATTTTTTAATTTCTAAATTAAAATGACAAATTTATAGGACAGGTGTTTTAACAACAACGACAACAACAACAACATTGATAATACTGAAAGATAGACAAAACACCTAGCTGTAGGTGGAGCTAATATTTAAAGGGTTAAAAATTTGCCCTATTATTAGCTAAGATGTATAATTGCTTTAACAATTAAGTCAAGTTGACAATAAGACCCCCCACCGCTAGATGACAGTTAAACTGTTGTCAGAATAATAATTACATTTTTGTTGTTTGTTGTTTAGACCCATCTAACAGTGATTTAACTAATTTTGTGCAGTTGACCTCTGTCTTGAGTTGTTCTAAATTTAATTTTATGCAGTTCTAAATCTAGTTTTGTTTATACAACTGTTGACCTCGGCTTGTGTCATCCTAAATCTAATTTTGTGCAGTTGATCTTTGCTTTTGTAGTCCTAAATCTAATTCTATGTAGTCCTAAATCTAATTCTATGTAGTTCTAAATTTAATTCTATGCAGTCCTAAATTTAATTTTGTGTAATTCTAAATCTAATTTTATGTAATTCTAAATCTAATTTCATGTAGTTCTAAATCTAATTCTATGCAGTCCTAAATCTAATTCTATGTAGTTCTAAATCTAATTTTATGTAGTTCTAAATCTAATTTTATGTAATTCTAAATCTAATTTCATGTAGTTCTAAATCTAATTCTATGCAGTCCTAAATCTAATTCTATGTAGTTCTAAATCTAATTTTATGTAGTTCTAAATCTAATTTTATGTAGTTCTAAATCTAATTTTATGTAATTCTAAATCTAATTTTATGTAATTCTAAATCTAATTTTATGTAATTCTAAATCTAATGTTATGTAATTCTAAATCTAATGTTATGTAATTCTAAATTTAATTTTATGTAATTCTAAATCTAATTTTATGTAATTCTAAATTTAATTTTATGTAATTCTAAATCTAATTTTATGTAATTCTAAATTTAATTTTATGTAATTCTAAATCTAATGTTATGTAATTCTAAATTTAATTTTGTGTAATTCTAAATTTAATTTTGTTCAGCAAATTTACATTTAGTGTCAAATGCAACATTGTTATAATAATTGTTAACAGACTTAAAAGACTCAATGCTTCTCAGATTGATGTATATGTATGGTATGGATCTGTAACTACTAATGGAGTTGTAGGGGTGCTGTTGTGATTTACAGCCTGTCTTGATGGACCTGTAACTACTGGAGTTGTAGGGGTGCTGTTGTGATATACAGCCTGTCTTGATGGACCTGTAACTATTGATAGAGTTGTAGGGATGCTGCTGTGACATACAGCCTGTCTTGATGGACCTGTAACTACTGGAGTTGTAGGGATGCTGTTGTGACATAAAGCCTGTCTTAGACATTTTGAACTGGCAGAGCTGATCCCTACTCCAGGTCTGAATACAGCAGATTTCTTCTGTATTAGGTTTTTGTTGATATGACAAAGACCCTTGATACGGTGAACAGAGGTGTACTGTGGAAAATATTAGGGAAAATAGGGTGCCCACTAAAGTTTATTGATATGTTCGTCCAAGAATGACAGAGAAGAAGTGAGACAAAGATTAGATGAAGAATCTTCCCCAGCAATAGACTGGTGCATACATGGTCCCATAACTACTGATGGAGTTGTAGGGATGCTGTTGTGATATACAGCCTGTCTTGATGGACCTGTAACTACTGATGGAGTTGTAGGGGTGCTGTTGTGACATACAGCCTGTCTTGATGGAGTTGTAGGGGTCCTGTTGTGATATAAAGCCTGTCTTAGACATTTTGAACCTGGCAGAGCTGATCCCTACTCCAGGTCTGAATACAGCTGATTCCTTCTAGAGAAGGAGAGAGAGGGAGA
>OZ024762.1:16770243-16787743 GCA_964016885.1 Eledone cirrhosa
GGCTGTGTGTGTGTATGTGTGTGTATGTGTGTGTAAAGAATGTATGTGTATGTGTGTGTATATGTATGGCTGTGTATGTGTGTGTGTGTATATGTATGTTTGCATATGCAGTGTGTGTATATGTATGTTTGCATATGCAGTGTGTGTATATGTATGTTTGCATATGCAATTTGGAACAACTACATTACAAATATTTTTTCTCTTATGTTTAAAACTCTTTTTTCATGTTTAAAAATCTATTTTTCATGTTTAAAACCGCTTATTGCCTGTTTGAAAACCCCTTTTGCCTGTTTAAAAACCTTTTTTGCATGTTTAAAAACCTTTCTTACATGTTTAAAAACCCCTTTTGCCTGTTTAAAAACCTTTTTTGCCTGTTTAAAAAACCCTTTTGCCTGTTTAAAAACTCCTTTTGCATGTTTAAAAACCCTTTTTGCCAGTTTAAAAACGCTTTTTGCCTGTTTAAAAACCCCTTTTGCATGTTTAAAAATCCCTTTTGCCTGTTTAAAAACCCTTTATTTCATGCTTAAAAAAATTTGAATCTAGTGCAAGACATTTTCTAGCGGTCAAGTTGTCCGAAGAGGTATAAAACAGACCTTTCTTGCGAGCTAATGCAACACTATCAGCAGCAGTTTTGCTCATTACATGAACAATATAGAGAGGGCAGTTTGCCTGGTCAGCAATCATAATGGCTCGGTCAGTAGCTTCAACTTCCACCTTGTAGCCAAATTTGAAATAAAAATAAAACAAAAGGGAGCATGCAGTGCAATAAAGCCAAAGAAAATATACCGAAGAAAATAAAGAAGGAATAAAAATGATAATTAAATAAAATAGAAATTAAAGTAATTACAAAATATAGCACACAACATTGACAGTGATAATGAAATAATATATAGTGCAGGGCAGAACATGGAAATATATTGTTAACCCTTTAGCATTTACATTGTATTTTCACAGTAAAGGCTTTACCTCACATAATATTTACATTACTCTATATATACTATTGTATTTTCATAGTAAAGGTTTTACCTCACATAATATTGAATCTATGAGATTTTGATGTTATTTATTTTGAGAACAATACCTTAACATCAGTATGAGAGGCCTGTTATGGTTGGTTGGAACAGAGAGAGGTGAGAAAATTCTAGCCGGATATGGCTGGTTTAAATGCTAAAGGGTTAAACCAGCCATGTCTGGCCAGAATTCTTTAACCTCTTTCTGTTCAAACTGGCTGAAACTTGCCATTCATACTGATGTTAAGGTATTGTTCTCAAAATAAATAGTATCAAAATCTCATAGATTCGATATTATGTGAGATAAAGGCTTTACCATGAAAATATAATAGTAAATATAGAGTAATGTAAATGGTAAAGGGTTAAAATACTGTATAACTGCAAGAGAAATTAGGCATAAGAAGTATCAGATGCAGTGTATAGGAGAGGAGATTGCGCTGGTATAGACATGTGATGTGTATGAAGGATGACAGATGTATAAAAAGGTGCAGAGTGCTCAAAGTTGACAGAAGCCATGGAATGGGCAGGCCCAGGTAGATTTGGGATGAGGTAATAAAAGCTTCTTTGCACAATTACATCTCGCTAAGTTAATGACACAGGACTGTAATCTTTGGCACTATGCAGCAATACTGAAGACCCACCCTCCCACATGCATGAGCACAGGCTTATATCTAGTATGCATCACCTTCCCTACCATCACCCCTCCCATACTGTAATCCTCCAAATCCCTATACCTACCTCCCCAATTCCCCAGGCATCTTAGTCACTCCCACCCCACCAAGTCACCAGTCCACACTGTAAAGTGGCCATGTAAGTGTCACTACAAAAGTGCTCAGTCCACACTGTAAAATGGTTGCATAGGTGTCACGACAAAAGCACCCAGTCCACACTGTAAAATGGTTGCATAGGTGTCACGACAAAAGCACCCAGTCCATACTGTAAAGTGGTCATGTAGATGTCACAACAAAAGGTGCCCAGTCCACACTGTAAAGTGGTCATCTAGATGTTACAACAAAAAGGTGCCCAGTCCACACTGTAAAGTGGTCATCTAGATGTTACAACAAAAAGTGCCCAGTCCACACTGTAAAGTGGTCATCTAGATGTCACATCAAAAAGCATCCAGTCGACACTGTAAAGTGGTCATGTAGATGTTACAACAAAAAGTGCCCAGTCGACACTGTAAAGTGGTCATCTAGATGTCACAACAAAAAGCATCCAGTCCACACTGTAAAGTGGTCATGTAGATGTTACAACAAAAAGTGCCCAGTCGACACTGTAAAGTGGTCATCTAGATGTTACAACAAAAAGTGCCCAGTCGACACTGTAAAGTGGTCATCTAAATGTCACAACAAAAAGCATCCAGTCCACACTGTAAAGTGGTCATGTAGGTGCCATGACAAAAGGTGCCCAGTCCACACTGTAAAGTGGTCATGTAGATGTCACAACAAAAAGCATCCAGTCCACACTGTAAAGTGGTCATTTAGATGTCACAACAAAAAGCATCCAGTCCACACTGTAAAGTGGTCATGTAGGTGTCATGACAAAAGGTGCCCAGTCCACACTGTAAAGTGGTCATGTAGATGTCACGACAAAAAACCCAGCCCACACTGTAAAGTGGTTATGTAGGTGACATGACAAAAGTGCTGAGTACTCACTGTAAATGTGGTTGGTGTTAGGAAGGGCATCCAGCCGTAGAAACCAAGCCAAAATTAGTTCTAGGTGAGTTTCCGATATTTCATTTGAGAATCTCTTGTTAAGTTAAATTACAAATCCCATCTTTACGGTTTCCGATTTAGGCACAAGGCCTACAATTTGGAGGGAGGGGAAAGTTGATTCAATCAACCCCAGTGCATTACTGGTACTTTATTTTATCGACCTTGTAAGGATGAAAGGCAAAGCTAATCTCAGTGGGATTTAAACTCAGAATGCAAAGAACCGTAACTATATGTTGCAAAACATGTCCGACTGTCTACTGTTGTCCAACGATCTACCAATACTATCTTAATATTCAATCCAGGGCTTTTTCACACCTACTGGAGCAACCTCTCCCTGATTGACCTCTAGCATTTTCTGTTTTGGTCATGTCAGGGGTGTAGCTATACTCATCCCGCTTGGCCAATTGTGGGTTAGTGAGGTTAACCCATAGCTGGGTAGACTGGAGTGAACTGGAGCAACATGAAAATAAAATGTTTTGCTCAAAAATACAACACAAAGCCGTGTCCGAGAATCGAACTCACAACCTCAGGATTGTAAGCCCGACTCTCTAACCACAAAGCCATGCCCCTTCACACTATCTTAGTAATGTAATAATTAATAATTTTAGTAAAACCATCCAAATTCTTCTTCATTCATTAATTGAAACATGGTGTATAAGATTAGTAATATGATGAGAGGTTATTCAGCCATTTTGTTAGTACCAAATGGAGTTGGAAAGATTTGTGGTATTAATAGGATGGGGTTTACATATTACAGATTTCTCTGGAGATTAATGGTGCAAATAAGAACAAACACGAGCAGCCACGGATACAGTCAAACATTTAGACAGGAATATATATATATATATATATTTATTGTTATACTTTAGGAAGGTCATGCTGCCAATAAAAACACATGCACTTATTGGTTTTCACTTCAATTTATTACAAGTTTCCGGTTGGTTGGTTCAATATTTATATATAATCATCATCATCATCATCATTTCATTTTACGTCTGCTTTTTCCCTGCTTGCAAGGGTGGGATGGAACTGATTCTGGCTTGATTTCTACAGCTGGATGCCCTTCCTAACACCAACCTCATTTACAGTGAGTGCTGGGTGCTTTTTTGCCATGGCACCTCCACAACCACTTTGCAGTGGAATGATAGGGACCCCAGTCCCTATCATCTCATTTCTACAGCTGAGTAAACTGGAGCAATGTAAAATAAAGTGTCTTGCTCAAGGAAACAACACATCACCCGGTCTGAGAATTGAACTCACAACCTTTCGATTGCAAGGCCAATGCTCTAACCATTAAGCCATGTGCCTCCATTATATATATATATTAATGATATTAATAAATGGAAACTATATTTATAAAACCATATTTATTCTATTATATATATTTCAAGGGTACCAAAACTTTGCTACGCTCTCATCAGATAAAATGCAAAAAACCTGTCGAGTGCTTTGAATCAGTTATAAGTATATATATTTGTTTCCAACAAATTAAACATCCCTTTGCTTATATATATATATATATAAACTCCGGTTACTGAACCAACCAACTGGAAATTTGTAATATAATAAATTGAAGTGAAAAACCAACAGGTGCGTGTGTTCTTATTGGCAACATGACCCTACCAAAGTATAACAATATCTGTTTCAACATACATTTTTTAATAAGAAATCTTGCAAAACAAATTCAAGAACGAAGCATATATATATATATATATATATATATATATATATATATATATATATATATATATATATAGTGCTTTGAGTGGAGTAGGAAAAGCAATGAAAAAAAAAAAATGACTGATAAACCCTTAAATCGTGTATTATTATGATGATGATGGTGGTGATGATGATCAAATACATCATTTATAGAGATTAAAGATAAGGAAAAGAGTTCATAGTGTTTTCATTGCTCATAATATCAGCTGGTCACAATTCCTGGCAGAAGAAAGGAGCTGATTGTCAGATCGGACCGAGGAAACAATGTTCCCATTGGTCTTTCCATTGTTGATACTATCTACCGGTTACAACTCCTGGCAGGAGGAGGAGGAGGTGGTGCTGGGATTTGAACTCAGGACCGCACAGAACCAGATCAAGTACCATAAAGCTTCTTGTTTGACTCTTAAAACAATTCTGCCAATCCATTACCCCCAGCACACGACTGGTACTTTATCGACCCCCTGAAAGGGATCAAAAGCAAAGTTGATCATGGCAGGATCCATCACCCCCAGCACACGACTGGTACTTTATCGACCCCCTGAAAGGGATCAAAGGCAAAGTTGATCATGGCATGATCCATCACCCCCAGCACACGACTGGTACTTTATCGACCCCCTGAAAGGGATCAAAGGCAAAGTTGATCATGGCATGATCCATCACCCCCAGCACACGACTGGTACTTTATCGACCCCCTGAAAGGGATCAAAGGCAAAGTTGATCATGGCAGGATCCATCACCCCCAGCACACGACTGGTACTTTATCGACCCCCTGAAAGGGATCAAAGGCAAAGTTGATCATGGCATGATCCATCACCCCCAGCACACGACTGGTACTTTATCGACCCCCTGAAAGGGATCAAAGGCAAAGTTGATCATGGCAGGATCCATCACCCCCAGCACACGACTGGTACTTTATCGACCCCCTGAAAGGGATCAAAGGCAAAGTTGATCATGGCATGATCCATCACCCCCAGCACACGACTGGTACTTTATCGACCCCCTGAAAGGGATCAAAGGCAAAGTTGATCATGGCAGGATCCATCGCCCCCAGCACACGACTGGTACTTTATCGACCCCCTGAAAGGGATCAAAGGCAAAGTTGATCATGGCAGGATCCATCGCCCCCAGCACACGACTGGTACTTTATCGACCCCCTGAAAGGGATCAAAGGCAAAGTTGATCATGGCATGATCCATCACCCCCAGCACACGACTGGTACTTTATCGACCCCCTGAAAGGGATCAAAGGAAAAGTTGATCATGGCAGGATCCATCACCCCCCAGCACACGACTGGTACTTTATCGACCCCCTGAAAGGGATCAAAGGAAAAGTTGATCATGGCAGGATCCATCACCCCAGCACATGACTGGTACTTTATTGAACCCTCGAAAGGGACGAAAGGCAGGATTTGAACTCAGAGTGCAGGAAGCCAGAACAAAGATGGAGACAATGTGATGCCATAGTCGCTGCCAATTCTCCACCATATAATGAACAATATTGAGAAAACTTGTAAACTCAACAATTACAAATATAGATTTAAACAAAATAACATTATCAATTAAACAAAATTAACTCAGATATCGAGTTTTGAAACATGAGTGTATGAGAATTCGTAGGAAAATGGAAAATGGAAAAACACGGTGTAAGGAAGCTGTTAAAACAGGAAAATGCTGTTGAAATGGCGTTGGGTAAAACTTTACCTAAAAAAAAACAGAGTTCAGCGACTCGAAGTGAGTTAGATCGAAGAATTGATAAGAAGGAAGAAATAGAATGGATGAGGAGAGATCACAAACATTAAAATATACTCATCAGATTTCAAACCACTTGCAGTTAAATCGTTGAAACTGCAGGTGGTCTGAATCTGAAAGCTGATGAGTATATTTTAATGTTTGTGATCTCTCCTCATCCATTCTATTTCTTCCTCCTTATTAATTCTTCGATCTAACTCGAGGTAATATTTTACCCAACACCGCTTCAACGCCATTTTGCTGTTTTAACAACTTCCTTACACAAAGTTTTTCCATTTTCCAATTCTATTATAATTGATTTTTCAAAAAGAAGAAGGACGAGAGAGAGAGAGAGAGAGAGAGAGAGAGAGAGAGAGAGAGAGAGAGAGAGAGAGAGAGAGAGAGAGAGAGAGAGAGAGAGAGAGAGAGAGAGAGAGAGAGAGAGAGAGAGAGAATCACTTGTAGGACTAATAATTATAAAATATTATCATTTGGAATAATGGATGAAAAATATCAAATAATTTGACCTCTGATATTACAGGTATGTGGTTAGAATGTCTCAAGAAAGAATTGCTGGACAGATTTTATGGGCAAAACCAACCGGCAGGAGACCCAGGGGTAGACACTGACAAAGATGGTTGGATAACATCCATTAGCTTGGCTGGTCTCACTTGGAGATGGTTACTTCTGACAGGAGCCACTGGAAGGGATGTTTAAGCAGTCTGACCTCACAACCCTCACAGGAATAAGTGGGTGGAGACTGTGTTGAAAAAACAGAAAGAAAAGGGGCCGCTTATCAAGTCAGACGAAGGAAACAATGTTTCAATTGGACTTCCCATTGTTGATACAATTTTCCAGTTATATCTCCTGATAAGAAGAGGTAGGAATTGAACTCAGACCACACATTCAGATTAAAATAAAACCCATCTACAATTTCTGTCTTCTGGAACTTTTCAATTCTTCTACCAGTCCCCACTGTCCTTGTTTTTAGAGAATAATCAATAAAAGATGCAGACTTGGTCAAATTCTTTGATATTTTTCACCAGAATTTACATAAAATTTAACCAAAATTCAGAAGAGTTGATGAAAAGAAAGAAACTAGCTTACCTCCTCAGGTCGACACATTTCGTGTCCTTCAGGTCCTGTAATACCGAGAGCAACTAGTTCTTTGGATTTCTAGAATAGCAAACATAGATTGGATTATTGAGGGGGGGTGCAGTGGGGGTTGTGGTTGGTGCAAGGGGTGTATGGTTTGTGTGAGGGGGGTATGGTTGGTGTGAGGGGGGTATAGCTGATGTTTGGGGGTATGGCTGGTGTGTGTGTGTGTGTGTGTGTTTGGGGGGGTATGGTTGGTGTGAGGGGTGTATGGTTGGTGTGAGGGGAGTATAGCTGGTGTGGGGGAGTATAGCTCGTGTGTGGGAGTATAGCTGGTGTGTGGGGGTATGGCTGGTGTGTGGGGGTATGGCTGGTGTGGGAAGGGCATTTGTCAATAGTGTTGGGGGGGGGGGCAAGAGCATATATTTATATAAAAAACCTATCAATTTTATTTAACCCTTCAGCATTTACATTACTCTAATATTTGTAGTAGTAGTTGTAACAGTAGTAGTAGTAGTAACACCAGTTATAGTAGTAGTGAGGGCACCAGTAGTAGTAGTAGTAGTAAGGGCACCGGCAGTAGTAGTAGTAGTAGTAGTAGTGAGGGCACCAGTAGTAGTAGTAGTAGTAAGGGCACCGGCAGTAGTAGTAGTAGTAGTAGTAAGGGGCACCGGCAGTAGTAGTAGTAGTAGTAGTGAGGGCACCAGTAGTAGTAGTAGTAGTGAGGGGCACCAGTAGCAGTAGTAGTAGTAGTAGTAGTAATAGTAGTAGTAAGGGCACCGGCAGTAGTAGTAGTGAGGGCACCAGTAGTAGTAGTAGTAGTGAGGGCACCAGTAGAAGTAGTAGTAGTAGTAGTAGTAGTAGTAAGGGCACCGGCAGTAGTAGTAGTAGTAGTAGTGAGGGCACCAGTAGTAGTAGTAGTAGTGAGGGCACCAGTAGAAGTAGTAGTAGTAGTAGTAGTAGTAAGGGCACCGGCAGTAGTAGTAGTAGTAGTGAGGGCACCAGTAGTAGTAGTAGTAGTAGTAGTAGTAGTAGTGAGGGCACCGGCAGTAGTAGTAGTAGTAGTGAGGGCACCAGTAGCAGTAGTAGTAGTAGTAGTAGTAGTAAGGGCACCGGCAGTAGTAGTAGTAGTAGTGAGGGGCACCAGTAGCAGTAGTAGTAGTAGTAGTAGTAGTAGTAGTGAGGGCACCAGTAGTAGTAGTAGTAGTGAGGGCACCAGTAGAAGTAGTAGTAGTAGTAGTAGTAGTAAGGGCACCGGCAGTAGTAGTAGCAGTAGTGAGGGCACCAGTAGCAGTAGTAGTAGTAGTAGTAGTAGTAGTAGTAGTGAGGGCACCGGCAGTAGTAGTAGTAGTAGTAGTAGTGAGGGCACCAGTAGTAGTAGTAGTAGTAGTAAGGCACCGGCAGTAGTAGTAGTAGTAGTGAGGGCACCAGTAGCAGTAGTAGTAGTAGTAGTAGTAGTGAGGGCACCAGTAGTAGGTAGGTAGTAGTAGTAAGGTGCACCGGCAGTAGTAGTAGTAGTAGTGAGGGCACCGGCAGTAGTAGTTAGTAGTAGTGAGGGCACCAGTAGCAGTAGTAGCAGTAGTAGTAGTAGTAGTAAGGGCACCGGCAGTAGTAGTAGTAGTAGTAGTAGTGAGGGCACCAGTAGCAGTAGTAGTAGTAGTAGTAGTAGTGAGGGCACCAGTAGTAGTAGTAGTAGTAGTAAGGGCACCGGCAGTAGTAGTAGTAGTAGTGAGGGCACCAGTAGCAGTAGTAGTAGTAGTAGTAGTAGTAGTGAGGGCACCGGCAGTAGTAGTAGTAGTAGTGAGGGCACCGGCAGTAGTAGTAGTAGTAGTGAGGGCACCAGTAGCAGTAGTAGTAGTAGTAGTAGTAGTGAGGGCACCAGTAGTAGTAGTAGTAGTAGTAAGGGCACCGGCAGTAGTAGTAGTAGTAGTGAGGGCACCAGTAGCAGTAGTAGTAGTAGTAGTAGTAGTAGTGAGGGCACCGGCAGTAGTAGTAGTAGTAGTGAGGGCACCGGCAGTAGTAGTAGTAGTAGTGAGGGCACCAGTAGCAGTAGTAGCAGTAGTAGTAGTAGTAGTAAGGGCACCGGCAGTAGTAGTAGTAGTAGTAGTAGTGAGGGCACCAGTAGCAGTAGTAGTAGTAGTAGTAAGGGCACCGGCAGTAGTAGTAGTAGTAGTGAGGGCACCAGTAGCAGTAGTAGTAGTAGTAGTAAGGGCACCGGCAGTAGTAGTAGTAGTAGTGAGGGCACCAGTAGTAGTAGTAGTAGTAGTAAGGGCACCGGCAGTAGTAGTAGTAGTAGTAGTAGTGAGGGCACCAGTAGCAGTAGTAGCAGTAGTAGTAGTAGTAGTAGTAGTAGTAGTAAAGGCACCGGCAGTAGTAGTAGTAGTAGTAAGGGGCACCAGTAGCAGCAGCAGTAGTAGTAGTAAGGGGCACCAGTAGCAGCAGTAGTAGTAGAAGTAGTAGTAGTAAGGGGCACCGGTAGCAGTAGTAGTAGTAGTAGTAAGGGGCACCAGCAGTAGTAGTAGTGCTGGCACCAGTAGTAGTAGTAGTAGTGAGGGTGGTGGTGGTGGTAGTAGCAGTAGCAGTAGTAGTACCAGTAGCAGCAGTAGCTGTGTCAGGAAGAGAGTTGGAATGAGTCATCCTATGAAAATCCAGGCATGAATCATCCAGACCACAAGATCTGACATGTTATTATATAGAGAACTGCTACTACCACTTCTTCCATACCACCACCACCATACCACTACCATACCACTACCGCCACTGCCACTTCTTCCATACCACTACCACCACCACCACACCACACCATCACCACTACTACTACTTCCATACCACCACCACCACACCACCATTTCCATACCATCATCACCACTAACACCACCACCATACCACTACCACCACCGCCACTGCTACTGCCACTTCTTCCATACCACTACCACTACACCACACCATCACCACCACACCACCATTTCCATACCATCATCACCACTAACACCACCGCCACTGCTACTGCCACTTCTTCCATACCACTACCACCACACCATCACCACCACTACTACTTCCATACCACCACCACCACACCACCATTTCCATACCATCATCACCACTAACACCACCATACTACCACCACTGCTATCACTGCTCTTTATTAAATAACCAAGGAAACACAATTAAGGTTACAACCAACAAAATATTTTATTCAATTATTTTTGTTAACTTTCTAATTTATGATAAAAATTGAATTAAATTAAATTAAAAAACAAAAAACAGGATTTATTTTTTTACATTTTTCATTATAGAAATTTTTTTTTTTTTAAATTTCAGGTAATGACCGAAAGAATACAATCGCGATTACAAGCGGCTGAACTCTGGAATAACGTTGCTTGATAGAGTGTGTAGCTCGGAGATCAGAGATCACAGCTCTGATACTATGGACATGTGGTTAGAATGTCTCGGGAAAGAATCACTGGACAGATTTGAAGCTTGGAGATCAGAGAGTCACTCCAGGTAGAGCTGCTACTTCTCTGAATTGAGTGATCACAGCTCCGATACTATGGACAATGGACATGTGGTTAGAATGTCTCAGGAAAGAATCACTGGACAGATTTGTAGCTTGGAGATCAGAGAGTCACTCCAGGTAGAGCTGCTACTTCTCTGAATTGAGTGATCACAGCTCCGATACTATGGACATGTGGTTAGAATGTCTCAGGAAAGAATCACTGGACAGATTTGTAGCTTGGAGATCAGAGAGTCACTCCAGGTAGAGCTGCTACTTCTCTGAATTGAGAGATCACAGCTCCGATACTATGGACATGTGGTTAGAATGTCTCAGGAAAGAATCACTGGACAGATTTGTAGCTTGGAGATCAGAGAGTCACTCCTGGTAGAGCTGCTACTTCTCTGAATTGAGAGATCACAGGCCTGATACTATGGACATGTGGTTAGAATAACTCAGGAAAGAATCACTGGACAGATTTGTAGCTCAGAGAGTCACTCCAGGTAGAGCCACTACTTCTCTGAATTGAGAGATCACAGGTCTGATACTATGGACATGTGGTTAGAATGTCTCAGGAAAGAATCAGGCCCAAACCAATCGGCAGGAGACCCAGAGGTGGTCTCCCTTTTTAACAGCTTGCTGGTTAATTGTGTTCTGCATAATCAAAAACTGGATGATGATGATGATGACACATGGGTTACCAATGACACACATGGGTTACCAATGAACTGGGTTACCAACGACACATGGGTTACCAACAGAACACACGGGGTACCAATGACACACATGGGTTATCAACGACACACATGGGTTATCAACGACACACATGGGTCACCAACGACACACATGGGTCACCAACGATACACATGAGTTACCAACGACACATGGGTTACCAACGACACATGGGTTACCAACGACACATGGGTTACCAATGACACACATGGGTAACCAATGACATGGGTTACCAATGACACATAGGTTACCAACGACACACATGGGTCACCAACGACACACATGGGTCACCAACGACACACATGGGTCACCAATGATACACATGGGTTACCAACGACACACATGGGTTAATCAAGAACATGGTACATACCTCCGCTATAATTCTTCCATTTTCAGCATGAACCATCGCTAAGGAACCGAGTTCTTTACAAGTTTTAAAAGATTCATACAACTCATGGTCTTCCAGCATGAATGTGTCTTTGTATGCAAGGAACATCTTAAAGGAGTTCACACCTGAAATTTTAGATTACATATTTCTATTAATACACACACACACACATATATATATATATTGTTATACTTTGGGAGGGTCATGTTGCCAATAAGAAACACACGCACCAGTTGCTTTCACTTCAATTTATTATAATAAATTTATAAATTTAGGAATTTATAAATTTCCGGTTGGTTGGTTCCACAACCAGATGATTGTTTATATATTGTCAAAGTTCTTTCGTCACACATTCTGTGACCTCTTCAGTGACTGGGGATTCTTTTCTTTGTTTTTGTGCCTCTCCTTTGTTCTGAAACAAGATGGCGTAGGACAGAACAAAGGAGAGGCACAAAAACAAAGAATTCCCACTCACTGAAGAGCTCACAGAATGTGTGACGAAAGAACTTTGACAATATATAAACAATCATCTGGTTGTGGAACCAACCGGAAATTTATAAATTCCTAAATTTATAAATTTATTATAATAAATTGAAGTGAAAGCAATTGGTACGTGTGTTTCTTATTGGCGACATGACCCTCCCAAAGCATAACAATATCGGTTTCAACACACGTTTTCAGATAAAGAATCTTGCTAAACAAATTCAGAAACGAAATATATATATATATATATATATATATATATATATATATATATATATTATTTCTGAAGACAGCATATATATGTGTAGGTATGTATATTTCCTCTGATAGTTTGTAAAATGTTTACATAGATCTATATGATATACATACCAACACACACATATATATCCTAGAAACGATCGTAAAATGATGAATTTTTTAATATAAGGAACTGTTTCTATATTAATATATATATATATATATCCTTACATTATATATTTATATTAATACATATATATCATCATCATCATCATCACCGTTTTACGTCCGTTCTTCCACGCTAGCATGGGTTAGACGAGTTGTCCTGTTGTGGGCAGTGTCTGGTCGGCTGACCATGCCTTGCTCATACAGGAACTGATCTGGCTTGATTTCTACAGCTGGATGCCCTTCCTAACACCAACCTCATTTACAGTGAGTGCTGGGTGCTTTTTCGTGGCGCCTACACGTCCACTTTACAGTGTGGGCTGGGTGCTTTATTGCCGTGGCACCTCCATGACCACCTTGCGGTGGGGGGAGGGGGGCATATTGTTTATATGCTTCAGCATGTACCCATGGGAGGTCGGGTACCCTGTATTACTGCGTGACGCCAGAAGTCACGGTCGTGTGTCCATGCCTTGCTCATACAGGAACTGATCTGGCTTGATTTCTACAGCTGGATGCCCTTCCTAACACCAACCTCATTTACAGTGAGTGCTGGGTGCTTTTTCGTGGCGCCTACACGTCCACTTTACAGTGTGGGCTGGGTGCTTTATTGCCGTGGCACCTCCACGACCACCTTGCGGTGGGGGGAGGGGGGCATATTGTTTATATGCTTCAGCATGTACCCATGGGAGGTCGGGTACCCTGTATTACTGCGTGACGCCAGAAGTCACGGTCGTGTGTCATTGACTTTGAGAGGTGTAGTTGGGTAAGGTTACTATATATATATATGCTACTATATATATATATATATATATATAGTAGCATGTCTTTACGCTGTATTTGACTAAATATAATTAGTCTGTTAGTTGGGATTTTTAAAAACCCTCTGAATGTAAAAAGGATGAGTACTGATGTACAAGGGGCATGAACCCATACCTTTGGTTTGCCGGACCAATGTGCTACCAATATGCCACCCAGATACTGTTCATACATTTCATTCTAAAACTTTTCTGTAACATCTTATTGAGTACTCTATCTAAAACTGGTTCTATCCTGATTTATGGTTGGACAATGAAAAAAAATAAAACAAGGTTTAGAGCTTAATCCCCCCCCCCCCCACACACACACTCTCCATTCCTGATCTGCCACCTATAAAAGATATTATCTATTCCCACGAAGAGACAAAGCACAATCTCATGTTAAGAAACTTAACAAGATGGATACACTCTAATAAACAAAGTCATTTATAATATTTCAGACATAATGGGAAAAAAAAAAAAAAAACATAGCTTTTCTTCTTTTTATATAAAAATGAGGTTTTCTTTACAAGCAAGGTCACGTATTTAGGTTAACAAGATCTGACCAAGGAAAACAATGTTTCCAGTGGGTTGTTTTTCATCGCTGAAACTGTCTGTCAGCTGGTCACAACTTTTGACAAAAGAAAGAAGCAGATCATTAAATCTGATTCCATTGGTTTTTTTCATTGTTGATACTATCTGCTTGTCGCAACTCTTGGCAGAAGAAAGAAGCTGATTATCAAATCTCTGACCCAGGGAAACAGTGTTTACATAGGCCTTTTCTTTGCTGATACTATCTGCTGGCCACAGCTTTTGGCAAAAGAAAAGAGCTGGTCATTAGCTCTGACCCAGTGGAAACAGTGTTTCCACTGGGTTTTTCATAGCTGATACTGTCTGTCAGTCACAACTGCAGAAGAAAGGAGCTGATCGTTAGATCTGACCTAGAGAAACAATGTTTCCGTTGGCCTTTTCATTGCTGATATGTCAGCTGGTCATAACTCTTGGCAGAAGAAAGGAGCTGATTATCAGTTCTGACCAATGGAAACAATGTTTCTGTTGGTCGATCTATTGCTGATTGTCAGATCAGACAAAGGAAATGAATTTTTCCATTATTTTTTTTTTCCTTGCTGATGTTATTTCATAATTTCTGGCAAAAGAAAAAAAGCTGATTGTCAGATCTGACCAAGGAACTAATATTTCCATTGGTATTTTCAATGTTTATATTATCTGTCAATGATAATTCCTGGTAAAAGAAAGGAGCTGATTGTAAACAATGTTTCCATTGGCCTTTTCACAGCTGATATTGTCTGTCAGTCACAACTCTTCGCAGAAGAAAGGAGCTGATCATCAGATCTGACCAAGGAAATAATGTTTTCATTAGTCTTTTCAAGGTTCATATTATCTGTCAGTGGTAACTCCCAGTAAAAGAAAGGAATTGATTCTGAAACGAGACCAGGGAAATAATGTCTCCATTGGTCTTTTCAAGGTTCATATTATCTGTCAGTGGTAACTCCCAGTAAAAGAAAGGAATTGATTCTGAAACGAGACCAGGGAAATAATGTCTCCATTGGTCTTTTCAAGGTTCATATTATCTGCCAGTGATAATTACTGGTAAAAGAAAGGAGCTGATCATCAGATCTGACCAAGGAAATAATATCTCCATTAGTATTTTCAATGTTTATATTATCTGCCAGTGAAAGAAAGGAGCCGATTGTGAAATGAGACGAAGGAAATAATGTTTTCATTGGTGGAAAGTTTTGTAGTATTTACCTCTTTCTTTTACGAGGATTTCCATTTCCTTGGCCACTTGTGGGTCCCACCATGTAACACCAACATGGAGACCGTAATCACAGCACACTTTAGCATCGGCCCAGTCCCTCCACTTTTCATAAGCATCTAAAAGGGAATAACCGCGTGGATCCAAAACAAAATCCACTGAAATAAAGAAAAAGAAAATCAAAAATTAAAAAAACAAATATAATAAAATATATAAATATAATAAAAACATGAAAATTGCTTGGAAAGACTTATTCTAGTAAGTTTGTTGAAAGGTGGGTGAAAGTGGTGAGTCTGGTCCGCCTGTAGACTGAGGAGCTGGAGAACTGAGAGAGGGTGCTTGCCCTGGTGGTCAGGGCGGCCAAGGTCTTTTGTGTGGTTTTCGCCACGAGTAACCCTCGGAGGTTTTCCCCCTTTTTGGGGAATTTTTGTTTGAATTTTTTAATTTGTTTTTACACAGCCAAAACCCACTTTGTACCATCCTGTGCCATCTGTAATGTTTTTCTTCATGTTAGCCCTTGTGGCCAATAAAGAAACCATTATTATTATTATTATTATTGCTGATGTTTGTGGTTTAAGATTCTTTGAGAATGTCTCCGTGTAATCTTAATATATAAATGTGTGTGTGTTTCTGTATTTGTATATATGTATATATGTATGTATTTACGTATAGCACGGAGCATATGTGCATAAACACACATGTAACGTGTTGTATTATGACAGTATTGTGTTAGCTCAATGTACAAGAACAGAGCCGTTATATTTAAAAGAAACCAAAGAACGCTTACATACGCACACAGTCTTTATTTGCTTACAATGTTTCATCCATACCGTTTGGTAGGTATCCTCAGAGCTTAATAAACACAGTGCCGAGTATAAGCTCCACCGAGCCTAGTCACTCGAACAATCAGAATGCAAATAAAGACCGAGTATGTAAGCGTTCTTTTGTTTCTTTTAAATATGTATGTATGTATTTATGGCTCTATCACTTGGACGCTAACGTCAAAACTGGAGAAAAAGCTAGACGGGGCATACACACGTATGCTCCGTGCTGCTTTAAACGTATCTTGGCAGAAACACCCAACAAATAAGGATCTCTATGGCAATATACCGCCTATCAGCAAGTCAATACGTAAACAGACTCAGATTTGCTGGCCACTGTTGGCACAGCAAGGAAGAAATAGCAGGTGATGTGTTGTTATGGAGTCCATCTCATGGAGCAAGAAACGCTGGTCGACCCAAGAAGACATCATCATCATCATCATCGTTTAACGTCCATCTTCCACGCTTGCATGGGTTTGGACGGGAGTTTTCCCACTTGAGGCAAGATTGGTTGTCTTGCTCGTATAGGACTGTCTGGCAGGTTTTCTACGGCTGGATGCCCTTCCTAACACCAACCACATTTACAGTGTGGACTGGGAGGTTTTTACCGTGTTACCTACACAGCCACATTACAGCATGGACTGTGTGTTTTTTTGTCGTGACACCTACACGACCTCATTTGTTTCGGACTGGATGTTGTGGCACCAACATAACTTCACATTGAAGGGGGTGGTGTGGATGGGGTGGGGAGTAGTGGGACGGGGGTGTATTTTTGTTAGAGGTGCCTACTGACTGTAGGTTTCGCTTTGTACTTAGGCAAGGCGGGTCTTCTGTAATACTGTGTAGTGCCAAAGATCTCGGTCCAGTGACATTGTCTTGGAGAGGTGTAAGTGTGTGAGGTCGGAATTTATCAAGTTGTCCAAGCAACTTGAGGACGATACTGGATGCATTGCGGAAGAACTGGCAAATGCTATGAGAGACAGAGATGGATGGAGGAAACGTGTCGTAGAAGGCCAAGCAAGCTCGACCTGATGATGATGATGTATGTATTTCTGCATGAATGAGTGTGTATGTGTTTCTGTATTTGTATGTATGTATTTCTGCATGTGTGTGTATGTGTGTGTCAGCATATGTAGGAATGTATGTATTTATTAATGTATGAATATATTTCTACTTTTGTATATATATGTATGTGTGTGTGTGTGTGTGTGTATGTCTGTATTTGTATATGTATGTCTGTGTGTGTATATGTATGTGTATGTATATATGTCTGTGTATATGTATGTCTGCGTGTATATGTATGTACATATATGTGTGTATGTATGTATAAAGCCTTTGACACAA
>OZ024762.1:16792743-16795243 GCA_964016885.1 Eledone cirrhosa
AAGCTATGGACCCCACTCCAGTATCAAGGTCCCCTATGTAAGCTATGGACCTCACTCCAGTATCAAGGTCCCCTATGTAAGCTATGGACCTGACACCAGTATCAAGGTCCCCTATGTAAGCTATGGACCTGACACCAGTATCAAGGTCCCCTATGTAAGCTATGGTCCTCACTCCAGTATCAATGTCCCCTATGTAAGCTATGGACCTCACTCCAGTATCAAGGTCCCCTATGTAAGCTATGGACCTCACTCCAGTATCAAGGTCTCCTATGTAAGCTATGGACCTCACTCCAGTATCAAGGTCTCCTATGTAAGCTATGGACCTCACTCCAGTATCAAGGTCCCCTATGTAAGCTATGGACCTCACTCCAGTATCAAGGTCCCCTATGTAAGCTATGGACCTGACTCCAGTATCAAGGTCTCCTATGTAAGCTATGGACCTCACTCCAGTATCAAGGTCCCCTATGTAAGCTATGGACCTCACTCCAGTATCAAGGTCCCCTATGTAAGCTATGGACCTCACTCCAGTATCAAGGTCTCCTATGTAAGCTATGGACCTCACTCCAGTATCAAGGTCTCCTATGTAAGCTATGGACCTCACTCCAGTATCAAGGTCCCCTATGTAAGCTATGGACCTCACTCCAGTATCAAGGTCCCCTATGTAAGCTATGGACCTCACTCCAGTATCAAGGTCCCCTATGTAAGCTATGGACCCCACTCCAGTATCAAGGTCTCCTATGTAAGCTATGGACCTCACTCCAGTATCAAGGTCTCCTATGTAAGCTATGGACCTCACTCCAGTATCAAGGTCCCCTATGTAAGCTATGGACCTCACTCCAGTATCAAGGTCCCCTATGTAAGCTATGGACCTCACTCCAGTATCAAGGTCCCCTATGTAAGTTATGGACCTCACTCCAGTATCAAGGTCCCCTATGTAAGCTATGGACCCCACTCCAGTATCAAGGTCTCCTATGTAAGCTATGGACCTCACTCCAGTATCAAGGTCCCCTATGTAAGCTATGGACCTCACTCCAGTATCAAGGTCCCCTATGTAAGCTATGGACCTCACTCCAGTATCAAGGTCCCCTATGTAAGCTATGGACCTCACTCCAGTATCAAGGTCTCCTATGTAAGCTATGGACCTCACTCCAGTATCAAGGTCCCCTATGTAAGCTATGGACCTCACTCCAGTATCAAGGTCCCCTATGTAAGCTATGGACCCCACTCCAGTATCAAGGTCTCCTATGTAAGCTATGGACCTCACTCCAGTATCAAGGTCCCCTATGTAAGCTATGGACCTGACTCCAGTATCAAGGTCCCCTATGTAAGCTATGGACCTGACATCAGTATCAAGGTCCCCTATGTGAACTATGAACCTCACTCCAGTATCAAGGTCCCCTATGTAAGCTATGGACCTGACACCAGTATCAAGGTCCCCTATGTAAGCTATGGACCTGACACCAGTATCAAGGTCCCCTATGTGAACTATGAACCTCACTCCAGTATCAAGGTCCCCTATGTAAGCTATGGACCTCACTCCAGTATCAAGGTCTCCTATGTAAGCTATGGACCTGACACCAGTATCAAGGTCCCCTATGTGAACTATGAACCTCACTCCAATATCAAGGTCCCCTATGTAAGCTATGGACCTGACACCAGTATCAAGGTCCCCTATGTAAGCTATGGACCTGACACCAGTATCAAGGTCCCCTATGTAAGCTATGGACCAGACACCAGTATCAAGGTCCCCTATGTGAACTATGAACCTCACTCCAGTATCAAGGTCCCCTATGTAAGCTATGGACCTCACTCCAGTATCAAGGTCTCCTATGTAAGCTATGGACCTGACACCAGTATCAAGGTCCCCTACGTGAACTATGAACCTCACTCCAGTATCAAGGTCCCCTATGTAAGCTATGGACCTCACTCCAGTATCAAGGTCCCCTATGTAAGCTATGGACCTGACACCAGTATCAAGGTCCCCTATGTGAACTATGAACCTGACACCAGTATCAAGGACCCCTATGTAAGCTATGGACCTCACTCCAGTATCAAGGACCCCTATGTAAGCTATGGACCTGACTCCAGTATCAAGGTCCTCTATGTAAGCTATGGACCCCACTCCAGTATCAAGGTCCCCTATGTAAGCTATGGACCTCACTCCAGTATCAAGGTCCCCTATGTAAGCTATGGACCTGACACCAGTATCAAGGACCCCTATGTAAGCTATGGACCTCACTCCAGTATCAAGGACCCCTATGTAAGCTATGGACCTGACTCCAGTATCAAGGTCCTCTATGTAAGCTATGGACCCCACTCCAGTATCAAGGTCCCCTATGTAAGCTATGGACCTCACTCCAGTATCAAGGTCCCCTATGTAAGCTATGGACCTGACACCAGTATCAAGGTCCCCTATGTAAGCTATGGACCTGACACCAGTATCAAGGTCCCCTATGTAAGCTATGGTCCTCACTCCAGTATCAAGATCCCCTATGTAAGC
>OZ024762.1:16807743-16827743 GCA_964016885.1 Eledone cirrhosa
GCCATAACTCTAAATACCGACTCAGAATTGGTATGGGCATGTGCCTTGCAAAGTAATGAACGAGGATATAAAGGGCCATAAGTCTATGCTACAAAGCATGGTTGTCTGACACTCTACTGACAATCTACCACCCCCAACAACAACAATGATAAAATGCTAATTAAACATCATAAAACAGAGCACCATTGAGGAATACATAAAGCTGCCAACCTCATGTGAATGTTACATAAAAGGTCAGACAGAACTAAAAAGGACATTCCTAATAAACTACTGCAGAACCTTCTGAATCTTTTATCTTGATTAAAACCTCCCATCTATGTCTATATATATATATATATATAAATACATAATCGGAGAAAGCTAATAGCAATACTCAGGTCAAATCCCAACTCACTCAACAAACATTAGGAAATACCTGAGTATATTCCCAATTAAACGTTCGGGGTGCTAACTAATTGTATATATATATTTAGGTTTGTTGGTTCACCACTGGATAGAACTGGTCATTCCGTATGGTCAATCTTGGTGTAATATTGTGGAGAGTACTCAACGTAGTGCAGTTCACCCGTCTTCGTTTGTGTAGTTGGTGGTGCGAATACGGAGTTAATTATAAATAAAATAACAGGAGGCTGGACTGGTGTAAATCCTTGAAAGGTTTATTATACCATGATCATAGCATAATAAACCTTTCAAGGATTTACACCAGTCCAGCCTCCTGTTATTTTATTTATATATATATATATATATTTTTATTACGATTGACTTTCGTCAAATCGGACCGAGGAAACAATGTTTCCGTTGGTCTTTCCAATTGCTAATACTATCTATTGGTTGCAACTCCAGGTAGAAGGAGCAACTTGAAATAAAGTGTCTTGCTCAAGGACATAACGCATCGCCCGGTCCGGGAATCGAACTCACAACCTCACGATTGTGAATCCAATTCTCTAACCACTCAGCCACACGCCTTATATATACCAGGGGCGAAGGGTGCGTGCATGCATTATAGAATCTTCAGTTGATCAATTGTGTCGGTTGAAGCAAGCAGAATTTTGGCTGCTTACTAAATCGTAGACACATAAAAAGATAACACACACACACACACACACTAGATAACACACACACACACACACACTAGATAACACTAAATGTAGCTTTGACTAGGAGGGTCATTTAGAGCGAATTGGGGAAGGGGAGGGGGGTAAGGCTACACATCCCCACTTTCCGCCATGGCAATTGGACTGCATGCCCTGCTTTCCAGGTTACCCTTCACCACTGATATGTACATATATATATATATATATATGTACATATATATATATATATATATATATATATATATATATATATATATATATATAGATGAGATTCTACAGGACTAGAACTGTTTCATTCATTAGAAATCATCAGGAATCTCATCTATATTAAAACTGTTATACTCTGCTATGTATTGAGTACCTTACTTACTGTGGTTACCTCCGATTCAACCCGGAATAACGTATATATATATATATATATATATTCCAGTTCCTCGTAGGAGTAACAACACACCCAAGAGCTGGACATACCAATGAATTGACAGAGTGGAACACATATTTATCTGTTCTTTCTACATTAATTTGTACTGCCTGAAGAGGTCACAGCCAATAATGGCTGCCACTGAAATATATATAACAGAGAATTTATAATAAACAAAGCCAAATTTAATATGTTTGACTTATTTTACATTACTCCGGAGTAAACAAACCAACCTGGGTACTTCGTCTAGTGCTCCAGCCTGCAGACTGAGGGGTCGGTAAACAACCAACACACTCAAAAATTTATATATATCATCATCATCACCACCATTTTACATCCGTTCTTCCACGCTAGCATGGGTTAGACAGGTTGTCTTGTTGTGGGCAGTGTCCGGTCAGCTGACTATGTCTTGCTCATACGGGAACTGATTCTGGCTGGATTTCTACAGCTGGATGCCCTTCCTAACGCCAACCTAATTTACAGTGAGTGCTGGGTGCTTTTTTGCCGTGGCACCTACACGACCACTTTGCAGTGGAATGATATGGACCCCAGTCCCTATCATCTCATTTCTACAGCTGAGTAAACTGGAGCAATGTGAAATAAAGTGTCTTGCTCAAGGAAACAACATCACCCAGTCTGAGAATTGAACTCACAACCTTTTGATTGCAAGGCCAATGCTCTAACCCCTATATATATAGTTCAATTCTCAGACCGGGTGATGTGTTGTGTCCTTGAGCAAGACACTTTATTTCACATTGCTCCAGTTTACTCAGCTGTAGAAACGAGATGATAGGGACTGGGGTCCATATCATTCCACTGCAAAGTGGTCGTGTAGGTGCCACGGCAAAAAAGCACCCAGCATCACTGTAAATGAGGTTGGTGTTAGGAAGGGCATCCAGCTGTAGAAATCAAGCCAGAATCAGTTCCCGTCCCACCCTTGCAAGCAGGGAAAAAGCGGACGTAAAATGGAATGATGATAAATGATATATAATCAAAGATTTATATTGTATTGGTTGATTACAATATTACAATAGATTAGAAGCACTCGACAAGTGATTTTCCAAATGTTAATAAATGAAAAATATTCTCACAATCAAAATATATATTTTATACATATTTAGAGTAAGGGTCAAACTAGATGAGATGCAGTTTGGTTTTGTGCCTGGGAAGAGTACAACAGATGCCCTCTTCTTGGTGAGACAATTACAAGAGAGGTTCTTAGAGAAAAATAAGCCACTATACTTAGCCTTTGTTTGACCTAGAGAAGGCCTTTGATAGGGTATCCCGATCTGTCATCTGGTGGTCCCTAAGGAAACTAGGTGTTGAGGAATGGCTTGTGAGGACAGTGCAAACTTTGTACAGAGGTACTGTCAGTAAAGTCAGGGTAGGAATGGAGTTTAGTGAGGAATTCCAGATACAAGTAGGAGTACATCAAGATTCGGTCCTCAGCCCGCTCTTGTTCATTATAGTCCTCCAAGCCAAAACAGAGGAGTTTAAGACTGGCTGTCCATGGGAACTTCGCTATGCTGACGATCTGGTTCTTATAGCAGAATCAGTAGAGGAGCTAGAGAATAAATTCTGGCTATGGAAACAGCAGTTGGAAGCAAGAGGAGTGAGAGTGAACCTAGCTAAGACAAAAGTGTTGATGAGTAGAAAAGAGGACAAAACTCTGATTCCGTCAGGGAAATGGCCATGTTCGATATGCAGAAAAGGAACTGGCATAAATTCTATAAAATGCACACAATGCAGATCCTGGGTACACAAGAGATGTAGTGGCATAGCAAGCAAACTAACAGGTAGGGAGAAATACGTATGCAGTAGATGTACAGTGAAATTAGACAGTAGAAGTTGCATTGATAGACACATTTTTCCAATGCAGGCGGGTGCTATAGAAGTGGTGGATAGCTTCCGGTACCTAGGAGATCAGATTAGCATGGGAGGGGGGTGTTCCGAGGCCATACTATCTAAAATAAGGACGGATTGGAAGAAGTTTAGGGAGCCGCTTCTTCTGCTGATGAAGAAGGTTTTCTCCCTGCGTACCAAAGGCTGGTAATATGATGCCTGTGTGAGGAGCGCGATGCTGCATGGTAGTGAGACATGGGCAGCAACTGCAGAGGATATGCGATGGCTGGAGAGAAATGAGGCAAGCATGCTCCGTTGGATGTGCAGTGTAAATGTGACAACCTGTCTAACCCTAGCAGGGAAAATGGATGTTAAACGATGATGATGATGGTATATATATATATATATAACTTGTTGAGTGTTCTATATCAGTTATAAACATTATGTTTATAGGAATTCCAATAAATTAAATACAACTCCTACATATATATATATAACAAAGGAATTGTGGTAAGGAACCAGATGGACCATAACGCACCTGAGTAGTCAATACTTAGGGTAGTAGAGTAGGAAATAGGAAAAAGTATAACCCCAACGGCAGAGCTCAAGCCGTTTCGACGACTATTTCTGGAGTCTAGAAATAGCCGTCGAAACGGCTTGAGCTCTGCCGTCGGGGTCATACTTTTTCCTATATATATATATATATCTTGTGATTTAGTTTGACATAATTTCAGATACTGAATTTACATGAATATATAGATAGATAAATATTATTAATGCTTTGAATAAAGAGAACGGAGCTATGCTTATCTAAGAAAACATTTGTAAATAGATCCAGAACATTAAGACGAGGGTGAGGTGGGGGATAAGATAAGGGAGGGGGGAGGGAAGGAAATATAAGATAAGGGACAGATGTTGACTATTTACAAGCTGATAATAATTTTAGACTAATCACACACGCACACATATACATATATACACACACACACACACATATATATATACACACACACGTATATATACACACACACGTATATACACTCACAGATACACACACACACACATATATATATATATATTTATACACACACACTCATTTGCCGGCATGTTGGATCTGATCGGTTGTGCAATGGAGGAAGGATTTTGAAAATAAAATTGGAATTTCTCAGATATTGAATATGAATAAAGCAGGCAGAGGACATCTTAATATGTAATGGAGACAGAGACGGAGAGAGAGACGGAGGGGGAGATAGAGAGAGAGGGGGGAAAAAGAGAGAGAAAGAAAGTGAGATAGATAGATAGATAGATAGAGAGAAAGAGAGAGGACTTAATGGTGAAAGATTTTAGTTAAGTTATATAATGAAAAAAGATAAAAAATAAAAAGCAGCGACCCATTAAATATAAGATTTATGACTTTTTCAATTAGTACATTTTGATAAACATTTTACTTCACAGGCTACTAGGTGCAGAAATAGTTTTAAGAGAACTACCAATGAGAACAACACAGCTCCTCTATATTTTTACATTTACTTCTAAAATCATAATTGTTTCTACTTTTGGCACAAGGCCAGCAATTACCCAGTGCATTACTGGTACTTTGTTTTACTGACCCCCGTAAGGATGAAAGGCAAAGTTAACCTCGGCAGGATTTGAACTCAGAATGGCAAGGGCCGTAACTCTATGCTATAGAAAGCATGGCGTCCGACCCTCTACCGATACTGCCAATCCACCGCCCTTCTAAAATCATAATCCAACCATAGAAGTAAGAGAATTATATCTATTATATCAAATGTAAAAACAATGTTGTCTCTGAGCGAATCGAAGAGAGAGTCTATTTGAATACAGTGTACCCCTGGCATTTGCGGTCCTGGTTATTCACAGAATTTTCCGTAGAAACCTAACTGACAAAAGTAAAGATACACCTTTTTAGGGCATCATCTCAGAGAGTTGAGAAAGAATGACATTACATCTGGTTCAAATGAGAAGATAAATGTTGCACTAGATACATTGAGGTAGATGGAATTATCTCACAGATCAGTGTTCTCATCTTTAACAAAACTTCATCCTACACTTCTTCACCATTTCTTGTCTCCCTTAATTGTTCGTGCAAACCACCGCATATTTGTGGAATCGTAAATATCTTCCATGATTTTTTTAATGACCTTTTTCGTGGCAATATATGTTATTTTAATGCTAAATTATTAATTACAAATATACTGTATTTGCTGGCCTATTGGATGCCCCTTCCCAGAAGACGCTCCCTTTTTTAAAATTATATTTTACATTATATTTTGATGTTTATAGGCATTTTTATGGACCACGTCCAATATTCGTGGTTTTTAACTCTTTGCAGATGCTCTCAGAACATAACCCCCACAAATACCAGGGGAACAACTGCGTATATAACATAACCCCCACAAATACCAGGGGAACAACTGCGTATATAACATAACCCCCACAAATACCAGGGGAACAACTGCGTATATAACATAACCCCCACAAATACTGGGGGAACAACTGCGTATATAACATAACCCCCACAAATACCGAGGGAACAACTGCGTATATAACATAACCCCCACAAATACTGGGGGAACAACTGCGTATATAACATAACCCCCACAAATACCAGGGGAACAACTGCGTATATAACATAACCCCCACAAATACCAGGGGAACAACTGCGTATATAACATAACCCCCACAAATACCAGGGGAACAACTGCGTATATAACATAACCCCCACAAATACAGGGGGAACAACTGTGTATATAACATAACCCCCACAAATACCGGGGGAACAACTGCGTATATAACATAACCCCCACAAATACCAGGGGAACAACTGCGTATATAACATAACCCCCACAAATACCAGGGGAACAACTGCGTATATAACATAACCCCCACAAATACCAGGGGAACAACTGCGTATATAACATAACCCCCACAAATACTGGAGGAACAACTGCGTATATAACATAACCCCCACAAATACTGGAGGAACAACTGCGTATATAACATAACCCCCACAAATACCAGGGGAACAACTGCGTATATAACATAACCCCCACAAATACCGGAGGAACAACTGCGTATATAACATAACCCCCACAAATACTGGAGGAACAACTGCGTATATAACATAACCCCCACAAATACCGGGGGAACAACTGCGTATATAACATAACCCCCACAAATACCGGAGGAACAACTGCGTATATAAGATAACCCCCACAAATACCGGGGGAACAACTGCGTATATAACATAACCCCCACAAATACTGGGGGAACAACTGCGTATATAACATAACCCCCACAAATACCGGGGGAACAACTGCGTATATAACATAACCCCCACAAATACTGGGGGAACAACTGCGTATATAACATAACCCCCACAAATACTGGGGGAACAACTGCGTATATAACATAACCCCCACAAATACCGGGGGAACAACTGCGTATATAACATAACCCCCACAAATACCGAGGGAACAACTGCGTATATAACATAACCCCCACAAATACCGAGGGAACAACTGCGTATATAACATAACCCCCACAAATACCGAGGGAACAACTGCGTATATAACATAACCCCCACAAATACCGGGAGAACAACTGCGTATATAACATAACCCCCACAAATACCGAGGGAACAACTGCGTATATAACATAACCCCCACAAATACCAAGGGAACAACTGCGTATATAACATAACCCCCACAAATACCGAGGGAACAACTGCGTATATAACATAACCCCCACAAATACCGAGGGAACAACTGCGTATATAACATAACCCCCACAAATACCGGGAGAACAACTGCGTATATAACATAACCCCCACAAATACCGAGGGAACAACTGCGTATATAACATAACCCCCACAAATACCGGGAGAACAACTGCGTATATAACATAACCCCCACAAATACCGAGGGAACAACTGCGTATATAACATAACCCCCACAAATACTGGGGGAACAACTGCGTATATAACATAACCCCCACAAATACCGGGGGAACAACTGCGTATATAACATAACCCCCACAAATACTGGGGGAACAACTGCGTATATAACATAACCCCCACAAATACCGGGGGAACAACTGCGTATATAACATAACCCCCACAAATACCGGGGGAACAACTGCGTATATAACATAACCCCCACAAATACCGGGGGAACAACTGCGTATATAACATAACCCCCACAAATACCGGGGGAACAACTGCGTATATAACATAACCCCCACAAATACCGGGGGAACAACTGCGTATATAACATAACCCCCACAAATACCGGGGGAACAACTGCGTATATAACATAACCCCCACAAATACCGGGGGAACAACTGCGTATATAACATAACCCCCACAAATACCGAGGGAGCAACTGCGTATATAACATAACCCCCACAAATACCGGGGGAACAACTGCGTATATAACATAACCCCCACAAATACCGGGGGAACAACTGCGTATATAACATAACCCCCACAAATACCGAGGGAGCAACTGCGTATATAAAAATGAGAAATATCATCGCTAGAACAGCCGTTAAAACAGTTAAATGCTATCAAAGACAGCAATTAGCAAAAATGCCTCAGAAGAAAGAGACCAGTGACCAGTGGTCAACAGAGAGACAATCCACAAGGTGGGTGACAGGTAGATGATATATAGAAAACATTGAAAGAGCAGGAGGACAAGGGGAAGTGTGTTGGTGCACAGAAGTGACTGGAAGAAGGAAATAAAGAAAGGTGATGTACAAGACAAGTTCACACATACATCTTCAATGTCATCAGCTCTCAAACCAGGAAAATGGTTTCGCATGATTTAATCCATCATTATCATTATTATAAGGGCGGTGAATTGGCAGTATCGGTAGAGGGTCGGACGCATGCTTTCCAGCATAGTTACGTCCCTTTACGGTCTGAGTTCAAATCCCATCGAGGTTAACTTTGCCTTTCATCCTTACGGGGTCGATAAAATAAAGTACCAGTAATGTACTGGGTAATTGCTGGCCTTGTGCCAAAAGTAGAAACAATTATTATTATTATTATTACTTAATGCTTGCTTTTCATGGCAGCTTGGATTTGGTAGGTTGTTATGGGTTTGAACAAATCTCTCGAGTTTCTGCTCTCCTAGACAGGTTGCAGGAACCCCACTTTAACCCTTTAGCATTTAAACTGACTGTATCTGGTCAGAATTCTCTCACCTCTTTCTGTTCAAACTGGCCATATGTACAATAACACATGTGGTGGAAGCGAGACAGGGGTTTCTGACTAATGTGTACCAAAGTTACCTTGGTATAGGTGGTGCCATATGTACAATAACACATGTGGTGGAAGCGAGACAGGGGTTTCTGACTAATGTGTACCAAAGTTACCTTGGTATAGGTGGTGCCATATGTACAATAACATGTGTGGAGGAGGTGAGACAGGAGTTTCTGACAGTAATGTGTACCAAAGTTACCTTGGTATAGGTGGTGCCATATGTACAATAACATGTGTGGTGGAAGCGAGACAGGAGTTTCTGACAGTAATGTGTACCAAAGTTACCTTGGTATAGGTGGTGCCATATGTACAATAACATGTGTGGAGGAGGTGAGACAGGAGTTTCTGACAGTAATGTGTACCAAAGTTACCTTGGTATAGGTGGTGCCATATGTACAATAACATATGTGGAGGAGGTGAGACAGGGGTTTCTGACTAATGTGTACCAAAGTTACCTTGGTGTAGGTGGTGCCATATGTACAAGAACATATGGAGGAGGCGAGACAGGAGTTTCTGACAGTAATATGTACCAAAGTTACCTTAGTGTAGGTGGTGCCAGATGTACAATAACATATGGAGGAGGCGAGACAGGAGTTTCTGACAGTAATATGTACCAAAGTTACCTTAGTGTAGGTGGTGCCAGATGTACAATAACATATGGAGGAGGTGAGACAGGGGTTTCTGACTGTAATGTGTACCAAAGTTACATTGGTGTAAAAGTAATAAGGTAAAACCTGAAGTTTGTTCTCATTAACATCATTTTCAAACTGGCCCCCTTCTGGGGGCATGTGCCCACACTGGGACTCACTACACTACATTGTCTCCATTTCTCAACCAGTTTACTACAGAGTGTACTAGGTACATTTTACCATGACACCAGCACCACCAACAGCCTCCGAAAAGGGTGGGTTCACACAGTTTGATATCAAAAGAGTGAATCAGTTTATGATAAGGTTTAAGAAGTTTCTATTTCAAATTCAAATGACTTCCACATTCTACTACCTTCTATCTTGGGATTACTAATATTCAAAAATATTTCAACTCTCACAACAAGAATTATTTTTCCTCCCCAAAATTCTAAAATATTTCAGAAAGATTCCGCAACATTCCGGAGCAAAGTAATTTCTGAAATATCATAAAACATTTAGAAGGTATACGACCTCCCAACACACCCTCAACACACACCACCCCAACACCTCCACATCCCCCAATACACACAACCACCAACATCACACCACCACCACCACCACCACCACCACCAAAAAAAAAAAAAAAAAAAAACCCCACAAAAATACAACAAAGAAAAAATGTTTCACATTTTTCAATGTTTTCAATGGCCCCCAGTGAAGCGAAGTGAGTCATGGAGAATAAAAAAATATTTTTCACAAGAGTAATATCTGATTCTTCTTAATCTGAATCAACAGACATTCTTGTAAAGATAACTTTGATGGAGGAGTAGCGTGTGGGAGGGGAGGGGAATAGGGTGGTAGGAGAGGGTGGTGGGTGAGGAGGGGTGGTGGGTGAGGAGGGGTGGTGGGTGAGGAGGGTGGTAGGGGAGGGTGGTGGGTGAGGAGGGGCGGTAGGGGAGGATGGGGGAAGAAGAAAAAATCCAAAGTCTTTCTTAGAATAAAACAGACTTTTCTTCTTCAATTTATTCCTGAGAGGGTCTTGGGGGGGGCAGAGTCCCTCAAACACACCTTCCAATGGGTCCGGCCAGAAGCAACCGTCTCCAACTGATCCGGCTGGATCCCCAAAGTGAGACCAGCCAAGCTCATGGATGTTATCTAACCATCTTGCTCAGAGTCTACCCCTGGATCTCCTGCCGGTTGGTTTTGCCCGTAAAATATGTCCAGTGATTCTTTCCCCGAGACATTCTAACCACTTGGCCATAGTATCAGAGCTGGCAATACATTTATTTTCATCCTTCAGTCTCAAATGATTGCAATAAACTTAATATTAGATCTGTGCTCCAGCATGGCCACAACCGAAGAGCTGGAGCAGGTAAAAGAGTGAAATAGTGACCTAATACCCTCCAGTATGGCCACAGCGCAAGGCTTACAATAGTGACCTGATACCCTCCAGTATGGCCACAGCGCAAGGATTACAATAGTGACATGATACCCTCCAGTATGGCCACAGCGCAAGGATTACAATAGTGACATGATACCCTCCAGTATGGCCACAGCACAAGGAATATAATAGTGACATGATACCCTCCAGTATGGCCACAGCACAAGGAATATAATAGTGACATGATACCCTCCAGTATGGCCACAGCGCAAGGAATACAATAGTGACATGATACCCTCCAGAATGGCCACAGCGCAAGGATTACAATAGTGACATGATACCCTCCAGTATGGCCACAGCACAAGGAATATAATAGTGACATGATACCCTCCAGTATGGCCACAGCACAAGGAATATAATAGTGACATGATACCCTCCAGTATGGCCACAGCACAAGGAATACAATAGTGACATGATACCCTCCAGTATGGCCACAGCGCAAGGATTACAATAGTGACATGATACCCTCCAGTATGGCCACAGCGCAAGGATTACAATAGTGACACGATACCCTCCAGAATGGCCACAGCGCAAGGAATATAATAGTGACACGATACCCTCCAGTATGGCCACAGCGCAAGGAATACAATAGTGACATGATACCCTCCAGTATGGCCACAGCGCAAGGATTACAATAGTGACATGATACCCTCCAGTATGGCCACAGCACAAGGAATATAATAGTGACATGATACCCTCCAGTATGGCCACAGCGCAAGGATTACAATAGTGACACGATACCCTCCAGAATGGCCACAGCGCAAGGATTACAATAGTGACACGATACCCTCCAGTATGGCCACAGCGCAAGGAATATAATAGTGACATGATACCCTCCAGTATGGCCACAGCGCAAGGATTACAATAGTGACACGATACCCTCCAGTATGGCCACAGCGCAAGGAATATAATAGTGACATGATACCCTCCAGTATGGCCACAGCGCAAGGATTACAATAGTGACACGATACCCTCCAGTATGGCCACAGCGCAAGGAATATAATAGTGACATGATACCCTCCAGTATGGCCACAGCGCAAGGATTACAATAGTGACACGATACCCTCCAGTATGGCCACAGCGCAAGGAATATAATAGTGACATGATACCCTCCAGTATGGCCACAGCGCAAGGATTACAATAGTGACACGATACCCTCCAGTATGGCCACAGCGCAAGGAATATAATAGTGACATGATACCCTCCAGTATGGCCACAGCGCAAGGATTACAATAGTGACATGATACCCTCCAGAATGGCCACAGCGCAAGGATTACAATAGTGACACGATACCCTCCAGTATGGCCACAGCGCAAGGAATATAATAGTGACATGATACCCTCCAGTATGGCCACAGCGCAAGGAATATAATAGTGACAAGATACCCTCCAGTATGGCCACAGCGCAAGGAATATAATAGTGACATGATACCCTCCAGTATGGCCACAGCGCAAGGAATATAATAGTGACATGATACCCTCCAGTATGGCCACAGCGCAAGGATTACAATAGTGACATGATACCCTCCAGAATGGCCACAGCGCAAGGATTACAATAGTGACATGATACCCTCCAGAATGGCCACAGCGCAAGGATTACAATAGTGACACGATACCCTCCAGTATGGCCACAGCGCAAGGAATATAATAGTGACATGATACCCTCCAGTATGGCCACAGCGCAAGGATTACAATAGTGACACGATACCCTCCAGTATGGCCACAGCGCAAGGAATATAATAGTGACATGATACCCTCCAGTATGGCCACAGCGCAAGGATTACAATAGTGACACGATACCCTCCAGTACGGCCACAGCGCAAGGAATATAATAGTGACAAGATACCCTCCAGTATGGCCACAGCGCAAGGAATATAATAGTGACATGATACCCTCCAGTATGGCCACAGCGCAAGGATTACAATAGTGACACGATACCCTCCAGTATGGCCACAGCGCAAGGAATATAATAGTGACATGATACCCTCCAGTATGGCCACAGCGCAAGGATTACAATAGTGACATAATATCCTCCAGTATGGCCACAGCGCAAGGATTACAATAGTGACATAATATCCTCCAGTATGGCCACAGCGCAAGGATTACAATAGTGACATGATACCCTCCAGTATGGCCACAGCGCAAGGAATATAATAGTGACACGATACCCTCCAGTATGGCCACAGCGCAAGGAATATAATAGTGACATAATATCCTCCAGTATGGCCACAGCGCAAGGAATATAATAGTGACATGATATCCTCCAGTATGGCCACAGCGCAAGGAATATAATAGTGACATGATACCCTCCAGTATGGCCACAGCGCAAGGAATATAATAGTGACATGATACCCTCCAGTATGGCCACAGCGCAAGGAATATAATAGTGACATGATACCCTCCAGTATGGCCACAGCGCAAGGAATACAATAGTGACATGATACCCTCCAGAATGGCCACAGCCATAAGCTGAATCAGGTAAAAGACTAAAATAGCGATGTTACAGATTAATAGTTCAGGTGTATAAATTACAAATTTCCTAATAAAAATATTTATGTATTTTCTGGTATGATGAAGCAGGAGGTATTTGATGGCAGATAGAAGGGTGTGTCCTTTATAAACCCAACACCCAGGTGCTGTACTGTTTTCTTTGTAGCTTAGGTTGTCATAGTAACATACCGTTAAAACTTAAATTTCCATATATACATATGTGAGCACGCATGTGTGTATGTGGGAATGTATATATATGCATGTATATCTATTTATCTATCTATATACAATAAATGTAAATGATAATATTCGATTTGTTTGCAATTATGCAAACAAGCCTCATTTTTAAAGCCATGTCAGTAGAATAAGCCCCTCATTCTTGCTCTTGTGTTGGCATGTAAACAGAATTTTTTTTATTATCTCTCTCTCTCTATATATATATATATATATATATCATCATTCATCATTTCATTTTACGTCCGCTTTTTTCCCTGCTTGCAAGGGTGGGACGGGAACTGACTCTGGCTTGATTTCTACAGCTGGATGCTCTTCCTAACACCAACCTCATATATATATATATATATACGGGATAACAAATTATTGTTATAGGTAGTCCACTTAGATGGAGTCCAGTTAGGGTACTCCGAGTAGTGGATGGTATCAACGCTTGGCTAAGTTTGACTCAACAAGGCGTTTCCATAGTGATGTTGCGAGTACGCAGTGATTTCTATGTTGTTTACACTTGGAGTAATGATAAATCAAGAAAGAAGAGTGACACGGTTTGCTATACAATAAGGGCTTCTTTAATCACATTGCTGACAATTGTTTCTCTGAACTGGTAGGTCTAGAGAAACAATTGTCAGAGAAACAATTGTAAGCAATGTGATTAAAGCCCTCATTGTATAGCAAACAGTGTCACTCTGTTTTCTTGATTTATATATATATATATATATATATATATAAAGTATTTCCGTAGAAAAGGTAGAGGAAAGAAGAGTGCTATATGTATAGTACAGAGCTATTTAGTTACATAATAAACTACACACTATAATGGTAATGGTGATGGAATAATTATATCTTCCACGCTAGCATGGGTTAGACGGTTTTGTTCCATTTGATGCAGGAATGGTCAGGAGATTGTCTCGCTCGCACGGAAGTGTCTCTGGCAGATTTTTATTACAACTGGATTCCTTTTCTAACACCAACCACCTTTACAGTGTGGACAGGGAGCCTTTTTACCGTGTCTCCTACACGACCACCTTTCAGTGTGGACTATATATATATATATATATATATACATATATATATATAATTTCATCATCATTTCATTTTACGTCCGCTTTTCCCTGCTTGCAAGGGTGGGACGGGAACTGATTCTGGCTTGATTTCTACAGCTGGATGCCCTTCCTAACACCAACCTCATTTACAGTGAATGCTGGGTGCTTTTTTGCCATGGCACCTGCACGACCACTTTGCAGTGGAATGATATGGACCCCAGTCCCTATCATCTCATTTCTACAGCTGAGTAAACTGGAGCAATGTGAAATAAAATGTCTTGCTCAAGGAAACAACATCACCCGGTCTGAGAATTGAACTCACAACCTTTCGATTGCAAGGCCAATGCTCTAACCACTAAGCCATGTGCCTCCACTATATACATATATATAACAAAGATGGTGTGGTAAGCTACCAGGTGGACCATAACGCACCAGAGTACTCAATACTTAGGGTAGTAGAGTGGGTAATAGGAAAATGTTTAATCCCGATGGCAGAGCTCAAGCCGTTTCAACGTTAAACATTTCCCTATATATATATATGTGTTGTTGAAGGCAAAGACCAATACACTGTGGGTGTTCTTTATATAAAATTAGGGATTTCTTTCTTTTTTTTGAATGAGAAAAATTTCAACTGTAGAATTCCTTCCATACCAAAAATAGACAACTTTGTCTAGAAAGACAAAGTGAGGTTTTTATTTGTGGAGGTGGACAAAACACCTTTATGTCTAACATTTATTGTTTACACAGATTCTACAATAGACAGTTGTTCACAGGTCTTTTATCAGTGAGAACTACTGGTGGAGTGGTGTGGGGGAGATAAGGGGCGGTGTGGTGTGGAGGAGATAAGGGGCGGTGTGGTGTGGCGGAGATAAGAGGTGAGGTGGGGGAGAGGTGTGGTGGTGTGGCGGAGATAAGGGGGTGGGGGAGGAGATACCAGGTGAGGTGGTGTGTTATCAATGGGGTCTAAATGTTTGTACTTGTGTGTGCTACAAAAACAATAGAAGTGTTCAGTTCAAATATGTCAATTATATAACATGTCAAAGATATGGGCCACTACAGCACTTTAAACACGGGTCATTCCTGTCTTGTCACAGCTGACTGGTTCCACAATGCAGTCAGGATATGGGGACAACTTGGAGCTTGAAATACAATGAAGTTTTATGTCAAGCTCAGCTGAAAAACTGCCGAAACGTACAGAATAGTCAGAATTGCTTACAGACTAACTTTCAGGAGCTCGGCGACTGCTTTCTGCTGAAAACAAGAGGTCCCAGGAGGGCAGGGAGCAGGTGAGAGATGACGAGAGGTGTGGCAAGGAGTGGGACATCAGGACATCAGGACAATCAAAAAGTTGGAGGAGCTTAGTAAAAAGTAAATTTCTGATTATTAACATTTTTGTTGCTGTACTTCTAATGGTAGGCACTGCCTGTGAGTTTCAAACGTAGGTGTACTTGATCGATAGAGGGAGAGAGTCACCATTGCACAGTCTGGATGAAGGCAGGCAGAACTTATCCTGGTTTCATGAGGTGTCAAGTGACTAAGAATTTGTACATACAAGTCTCCCTCCTGGATGGGAAGCTAAAGCATTATAGAGCGAAACTCCTCTTGTCGCTGGGACTCATTTTCAGTGAAATGAACTGGAGCAACATGAAATAAAATGTCTTGCTCAAAGACATCCAGTGCCACTCAGTCCAGGAATGAAATCTATTGTCTTATGATTGTAAACACAACAATTTAACCACAAGGCCATACACCTTTACAGATCATTTCCAAATGTTAGCCTTTAGCACACTGTTGGTGACACAATGCACCACAGAGTAATCTCCCCTTAAATAATTGTTTCTACTTTAGGCACAAGGCCAGCAATTTGAAGGAGAGAGGAAAGTCGATTAAAATCGACCCCAGTGCATTACTGGTACTTTATTTTATCGATCCCGTAAGGATGAAAGGCAAAGCTGACCTCAACGGGATTTGAACCCAAAACGCAAAGGGCCGAAACTCCATACGACTAAGCATGCTCTCCGGCGCTCTACCGATTCTGCTAATCCACCTCCCTAATAAATTATGCAGTGTCAAGTGAAACAATCTCTAAAAATTACTAGCAGGTTAAAGGTTAAATTTGATCAGTTCTCTCTAACACAACCTGGATCAATACAAGTTGAACAATTACTTAATAAAATAGCTTCACAGTCTCAACAAGCAATGGATTATTTTAATGAAAGCAGTTTATCTTAAACTGGAGATTAGGTGTCATTATATAAATACCAATTGCTCTGACTATAATTAGAACAACACAAGGTATCCTGCTCTGTATTAGTTTCTTTAACTCTTTAGCATTTACATTACTCTATATATACTATTATATTTTCATGGTAAATGCTTTATCTCACATAATATCGAATCTATGAGATTTTACAAGTATTTATTTTGAGAACAATACCTTAACATCTGTTTGAGCGACCAGTTACAGCCAGTTTCAACAGAAAGAGATAGAGAATTCTGACCGGTTTTGGCCAGTTTGAACATTAAAGGGTTAACTCTTCTTTTGATGAAAGGATTTTAATCCAAAATATTAATGGATACTAAATAATTCCTAGGTAACATTTAATATGTCATTTAGGCATATGGTTAGAATGTCTCTGCTGGGCAGATTTTATAGACAAAAACCAACCAGAAGGAGACCCAGGGGTAGACCCTAAGCAAAATGGTTGGATAACATCCACGAGCTTGGCTGGTCTTGCTTGGAGTAAAGTTACTCAAAGTGAATAGATTGGAGATCAGAGAGTCACTCCAGGTAGAGCCACTACTTCTCCAAATTGAGAGATCACAGCAAGATGGTTGGTAACATCCACAACCTTGACTGGTCATGCTTGGGATCCAGCCAGATCAGTTGCTTCTGACAGGACCCACTGGAGAGAGTGTTTGAGGACTCTGACCCAACAACCCTCTAAGGAATAAGTGGAAGAGGAGGAGAAGAAGAAGAAAAAGAAGACACTGAAGATGTCATTTGCATTTTCAAATAATCAAGAATTTGGAGGGATTTAGTAACATATCAAAATGTTTCATATTTTAAGCTGGTTTGAAATAAAGGGTTGTATAAAACTATAATTGTTTCTAGATTTGGCACAAGGCCAGCAATTATCCCAGCATATTACAGGTACTTTATTTTATCGACCCCGTAAGGATGAAAGGTTAAGTTAACTTCTGCGGGATTTGAACTCAGATCATAAAGGGTCGTAACTCTTTGCTGCAAAGCATGGCGTCCGACCCCCTACCGATACTGCCAATCCACCGCTTTATATGAAACTATAATTGTTTCTACTTTTGGCACAAGGCCAGCAATTACCCCAGTGCATTACTGGTACTTTATTTTATCGACCCCGTAAGGATGAAAGGCAAAGTTAACCTCGGCGGGATTTGAACTCTGACTGTAAAGGGACGTAATTCTATGCTGCAAAGCATGGCGACCGACCTACCGATACTGCCAATCTACTGCTATTAAATAATTGTTTCTACTATTGGCACAAGACCAGCAATTACCCCAGTGCATTACTGGTACTTTATTTATCGACTCCGTAAGGATGGAAGGCAAAGTTAACCTCTGCGGGATTTGAACTCATAATGGAAGGTAAAAAAACAAAAACAAACAGGTTTGTATAGTAAAAACCAAGGGTGGTTTTAGGTGGTTTGGTATAAAAAGGGTTAAGGAGAGAGAAGGGGGAGGGAAAAAAGGGGGGAGAATAGGGAGAGAGGTGGGAAGGCAGAGCTAACATCTGTTTATGTGTAATGTAATGTACCACAGACAGAGATGAAGAGATGTAAGAGATAGATCTGATAACACTATAGAGATGTGTGGAGATGTGAGGAGATGTGAGGAGATGGAGAGAGATGGAGAGAGATGGAAAGGAGGAAATGAAAAAAGAAAAATGTCTTGGTTGTCATAGCAACTAAGGAAGCAGTTTATATGGACCAGCTGCTGTGTGATGAACCCCAAAACTATGGGAAATATTTCTAAGGGATCTTTAAGTAGTGGCAGTAGTGGTGGTAGTAGTAGTAGTAGTAGTGGTGGTGGTGGTGGTGGTGGTAGTGATGGTAGTAGTAGTGGTAGTAGTAGTGGTAGTAGTAGTGGTGGTGGTGGTAGTAGTAGTGGTGGTGGTAGCAGTAGTGGTGGTGGTAGTAGTAGTAGTGGTGGTAGTAGTATTAGTGGTGGTAGTAGTATTAGTGGTGGTAGTAGTAGTAATGGTGGTAGTAGTAGTAATGGTGGTAGTAGTAGTAATAGTAGTAGTAGTGGTGGTAATAGTAAAATGATGGTGGATATCTGTAGTTAATTAGTAGTAGAATATAATTGGGTTGATTTCTCTTAATTTCAATTTCAGCACATCATCATCATCATCATCATTTCCTGATTTATAATTATTATGGATTAACAGAATCGTTAGAGCGTCAGACAAAATATGTCGTGCTGTTTAGTTAAGACTAAGTTCTGAGTTCAAATCCTACTCAGACCAACCTTTGTTGTTCATCCTAAGGTCTCAAAATAGAGTACCAGTGATGTACTGAGGTTGATATAATTTATTTTGTACACTCGTTAAAGATTGTCTACTAGTAAAGATACTATAAACATTTGACTTAAGAAACATGTTTTTAGGCATTTTCTGCGGAAATGTTACAGGATATAAACAGTTAAAACTATTTTACACTTTGAAAAACATCCTTAACCCTTTAGCATTTAAACTGGCCATATTTACTATTATATTTTCACAGTAAAGGCTTTATCTCACATAATATTGAATCTATGAGATTTTGATATTATTTATTTTGAGAATACCTTAACATAAGTATGAGCAGTCAGTTACAGCAGGTTTGAACAGAAAGAGCTGAGAAAGTTCTGGCTGGATATGACCAGTTTAAATGCTAAAGGGTTTTAACCCTTTAACCTCTACATATACTACTATATTTTCATAGTAAAGTCTACCTCACATAATATCGAAGCTACGAGATTTTGATGTTATTCCTTTTTAGAACAATACCTTAACAGCAGTATGAGTGGTCGGTTACAGCCGGTTTGAACAGAAAGAGGTGAGACAATTCTGGCCGGATATGGCAGGTTTAAATGATAAAGGGTTAACCCTTTAGCGTTTACATTACTCTATATTTACTATCATACTTTCAGTGAGGGCTTTCTCTCACACAATATCAAATCTATGAGATTTTGATATATATTTTGAGATCAATACCTTGACATCAGTATGAGCAGCCAGTTACAGCCGGTTTGAACAGAAAGAGGTGAGAAAATTCTGGTCAGATATGGCCAGTTTAAATGCTAAAGGGTTAACCCTTTAACATTTACATAACTCTATATTTACTGTTATATTTTCACAGTAAAGGCTTTATCTCACATAATATGGAATCTATGAGATTTTGATATATATTTTGAGAACAATACCTTAACATCAGTACGAGCAGCCATTTATGGTTGGTTTAAACGGAAAGAGGTGAGAAAATGTTGGCCGGCTATGGCCAGGT
>OZ024762.1:16842691-16847691 GCA_964016885.1 Eledone cirrhosa
TTAAGGGTGAAAGCAGTATATATATATACACACATATATATACACACACACACACACACACATATATATACTGACACAGATATATATTATATTATGTGTGTATATATGTATATTATATATAGGAAATGATTCGGTGTAGTTGATGTATGCAATGTGACAACGACAGCAAGTGCAGGATCTGACCTATTTGTCTAATGCAGTAGTAGTAGTAGTAGTAGTAGTAGTGATAATGCAATAATTGTTGTAGTAGTAGTAACATCAATAGTATATAGTGATAATGATGTAGTAGTAGGAGTAGTAATGATAATGGTGTAGTGGTAGTGATATTGATAGTAGTAGTAGTAGTAGCAACAGCAGCAGTAGTAGTAGTAGTAGTAGTAGTAATAGTAATAGTAGTAGTAGTAGTAGCAACAGCAGCAGTAGTAGTAGTAGTAATAGTAATAGTAGTAGTAGTTATTGTCGTCTGCTGAGAGAAGAAATCCAGCTAACATTGCGATTTGAATATCGACTGTTGTATATCGACTGTTGTAGCACCACTACTACTACTACTACCGCCACCACTTCTACTATTACTACTACCACCACCACTACTACTATTACTACTACCACCACCACTACTACTACCACCACTTCTACTACTACTACTATTAGTACTACGACCACCACAACTACTATAAAATATTCATAGTATCTTTACTTTCATTTTTAATGTGATGCAGTCATAGTACTGTGTTATACATTTCAAGAATGTCTACTACTGTGGTTTCATGTGGTTCAGGACGTTACATTTTAATGTGATGCAGTCATAGTACTGTGTTATACATTTCAAGAATGTCTACTACTGTGGTTTCATGTGGTTCAGGACGTTACATTTTAATGTGATGCAGTCATAGTACTGTGTTATACATTTCAAGATTGTCTACTACTGTGGTTTCATGTGGTTCAGGACGTTACATTTTAATGTGATGCAGTCATAGTACTGTTATACATTTCAAGAATGTCTACTACTGTGGTTTCATGTGGTTCAGGACGTTACATTTTAATGTGATGCAGTCATAGTACTGTGTTATACATTTCAAGATTGTCTACTACTGTGGTTTCATGTGGTTCAGGACGTTACATTTTAATGTGATGCAGTCATAGTACTGTGTTATACATTTCTTGATTGTCTACTACTGTGGTTTCATGTGGTTCAGGACGTTACATTTTAATGTGATGCAGTCATAGTATTGTGTTATACATTTCAAGATTGTCTACTACTGTGGTTTCATGTGGTTCAGGACGTTACATTTTAATGTGATGCAGTCATAGTACTGTGTTATACATTTCAAGATTGTCTACTACTGTGGTTTCATGTGGTTCAGGACGTTACATTTTAATGTGATGCAGTCATAGTACTGTGTTATACATTTCAAGAATGTCTACTACTGTGGTTTCATGTGGTTCAGGACGTTAAGAGATAGGCCTTATTAGCAGGCCTATTCAGCGCGAGAATGCCCCCCCCCCACCCTACTTCCCCAGCGAACGGGCCTGCTCTGAGCGTGTGCCTATATATATTGAAGCACACCACATGGGAGAGGGCACTTGCCCTAGGGTGGAGAGGTGACTGTGGCTTTTGTGGGCTTTCTCCCCGGGTAACCCTCGGAAGTCTCCCCATGCCCTTGTAGGCGGCTTGCAGATTTAGAGAGGGGAGTCCTCCTAGGGTACCCTACGAGCGTAGAGTGGTTTAGGTTTTGTGTCGATTCCTCAGTCACCCCAGGGTGGTCCTACACTCTATTGGAGGAATTTTCATTGTTGAAATTCTTTTGTTTATTTTTCTTTAGACCCGACTTCAGTGTAACCCCCTCCCCACTGTCCCTTTCTATTGGTCCCTGTGGCAAATAAAGGGAATTAATAACAATCATTATTACAATGGCAGTGGATTGGCAGTATAGGTAGAGAGTCGGACGCCATGCTTTGACGCATAGAGTTACGGCCCTTTCCATTCTGAGTTCAAATCCCGCTAAGTTAAACTTTGCCTTTCGTCCTTACGGGGGTCGATAAAATAAAGTACCAGTAATTCACTGGGGTAATTGCTGGCCTTGTGCCAAAAAGTAGAAACAATTATTACAACGGCCCTTTACGTTCTGAGTTAAAACACAGCTAAGTTAAACTTTGCCTTTCGTCCTTACGGGGGGTCGATACAATAAAGTACCAGTAATACACTAGGGGTATTTGCTGGCCTTGTGCCAAAAAGTAGAAACAATTATTACAACGGCCCTTTACGTTCTGAGTTAAAACACAGCTAAGTTAAACTTTGCCTTTCGTCCTTACGGGGGGTCGATACAATAAAGTACCAGTAATACACTAGGGGTATTTGCTGGCCTTGTGCCAAAAAGTAGAAACAATTATTCAATTAAAAACATCGGTATTAGCTGTAGATTTACGGCAAAGAATGAACATGCTTAACTAGTGTCAATTGTAGTGAATTGTAGTGAATTGTAGTGAATTGTATAGCAGCAGAGAGAGAGACGCTGTGTGATGGGAAGAAGTAGATTTAATAGCAGTGTTGTCTTGGAAGATATAGTGAAATGGCGACTGGGATTACATCACATCTCACTGCTGCTCACACTACCACCACCACTACTACTACTACTACTACTACTACTACTATTGTTACTACTACTACTACTGTTACTATTGTTACTACTACTACTACTACTGTTACTATTGTTACTACTACTACTACTGTTACAACTGCTACTACTAATGTTACCACTACTGTTACAACTGTTACCACTACTGTTACAACTGTTACTACTACTACTACTACTACTACTACTGTTACTACTACTACTACTGTTACCACTACTGTTACTACTACTACTACTACTACTATTACCACTACTGTTACTACTACTACTACTACTGTTACTACTGTTACCACTACTGCTACTACTACTACTACTGTTACAACTGTTACTACTACTACTACTGTAACCAGTACTGTTACAACTGTTACTACTACTACTACTACTGTTACCACTACTGTTACTACTACTACTACTACTACAACTGTAACTACTACCACTACTTCATCTTGTACAGTGCGTGTCTGTCTTTTTCTCTCCCATATACATACATACACGTGTATATATATATATACACACACACATACATACATACATACAAATTCTCTCTCTCTCTATATATATACATACAGGGTGTCCCCCAAAAATGTATACACACTTCAACACCATCCTAATCAAAGTATGTATACATTTTTGGGACACCTTCTATATATATATATATATAAATATAAATATAAATATAAAAAATGAAATTTCATTCTCACTCTTAGTACGACTGATATATATATATACTCGTTAACTTTTATCTGTTCCAGCCATCCGGCTGAGGCCATGCTGGGGCATATATATATATATATATATATATATATATATTTACAGGACGTCCCTCAAAAATATATACACACTTTCATTAGAAAGCTGTTGAAATGTGCATACATTTTTGTGGGACACTGTATATATTACGGTTGCGACATGAGCAAGCGGCCACCATATATTTTATAATCTACTTGTTATAAATGTTCTGCTATTTGCTGGCAAAAATTTCTGGCTTTGTGCCACCAAAATTATTACAAAACCATTATTTCTAGCTTCAGAATAATGTTATTACAAAAGTACCCCTCCCCAACCTTACACGAAGCAATATTTGCCCCGGGGGTGGGGGGTGGGGGGTAACCTGCAGTTTTATAGAACCGAAGATATATATATATATATATATATATAAATAAATATATAAGTTTAACCCGGGTTCAATCGGGGGTAACCACAGCAAGTAAGGTACTTAATACAAAGCAGAGTATAAATATTTAATATAGAAAGGCTTCTACAGGACTAGAACTGTTTCTGTTTCATTCGGGAGAAATCATCAGGAAGCTTCCTGATGATTTCTCCCGAATGAAACAGTTCTAGTCCTGTAGAAGCCTAACATCTCAGGGTATGTCATGTATCATTATATTGTGTCTGATGAGGACGTACTGTTGTACATCCGAAATATGTATAATAAAATGTAATTGATCAAAAGAACATCTATTTTATTAATATTTATATTTTAATATTAATAACGCCGGAAAAGTATTATTTTCCCGTAGAGTGCTTCCAATCTACTGTAAAACTCATTCTTTGACATACTCATTGAATATTGTTTAACACTTTAATATATATTATATATATATATATATATATATATATATATATATATTATATATATATATATATATATATATATTGTTGATAATTTTCAAATTTTGCCATATCTATTTTATTTTATCATATTTATTCATGTTGGGTTTCTTTCTAATTTAGGCGGCGCAGGACCAGCAATTTGAAGGAATGGTGGTGTGTTTGTGTGTGTATGTGGATGTGTGTATGTGTGTGGTGGTGGGTTAATCGATTAAACCGATTGATCTTTTCCCCTCCACTTCCTCCTCGCCCAACCCTAGTACTTGATCGGTATTCTAGTTTTTTTATACATAATTTATATTTTATCGACCCTACCACCACCACCACCCTACCACCACCACCCCACCCCACCACCCCACCCCACCACCACTATCATCATCCCCACCACACGGCAGGATTAAAATATTGAAACATTTCTCGTTCGTTGAAACAATTCTAGTGTGTGTGTGTGTGAAGGGTTTTCATTTTATCGACCACCCCACCACAACCACCACACCACCATCACTCCCCCCCCCCATCACATTAAGGAAGGATGAAAGGGGCAAAGTTTGACCTCGGCGAGATTAAGACAACATGTCCGCCGCCCGCCCGCCCGCCCGCCCGTCCGTTCGTCCGACACACAAACGACTCTCTCCGCCAATGATGCACCAATTCACCAACTTGCCAATCCACCAACCAAGCAATCCCAGCAATCCCAGCAATCCCAGCAATCCATTATTCATAGTGACAGTAACAGAAACGATCCCAAGACAG
>OZ024762.1:16862691-16892691 GCA_964016885.1 Eledone cirrhosa
AGGAAAGGCTTTGCTTGGGGCCAACCCCACTCTCTGAACATCGAATGCATTTAGCCAAAAAGAAGAACTGGTCTACGCCATTGGAAGCAAACGAGGTCGCATGTTTTAAATGAGAGTGACCTTCTCCTAGAGAGATGTCTTAATGAAGACTAGGGGAGGGGTCTCTCGCTCCACAAAATACTATACTGGATGGCCGTTGACACTCCTGAGTTCCTCTGTCCTTTGACGGCTTTTCTTTTTCCACCAGCAGGGTGTCCAAAATCACCAAAACCACCCTACCCTCCTCATCAAACAAGCTTGGTGGAGTTGCCGGTTTTAGTCGCCGACGACCCCCCCCCCCCGGACCATACACACACAAGTTGTACTGGGTCACATGTTACCACTAGCGCTGAAGAGCGAGCTGACATGAAGGGTACTCACCACGACGAGTGTTCCAGTTGATCCGATCAGCGGAACAACCAGCTCGTGAAATTAACCTGCAAGTGGCTGAGCATTCCACAAACACGCGTACCATTAACATAGTTCTCAGGGAGAGATTCGGCGTGACACAGACTGCATACATTACATGACATAGAATACACACAATAACTACCAGACTTGAACAATTGAAAGGAGTACAAGGTTCGATATGATCGATTAAAGAAAGTCCCTTTAAGGGCGGGCGGGCGGTGCCCCAGTATGGCCACGGTCTGGTGAGTGAAACCAGCAGAACACACAGACACACGTACAAAAGAAGGCGGGGCCTGAGAACCAGCGGTATTAGCAGAGCTGGTGTTTGTGTGTGCGCGAGGGCCCCATAATGTGGATACTGTAGCAGCAGCAGCAGCAGCAGCAGCGGCGGTAAAGGATGTTTTCGTACTTTCTTTTTCTCTCATAAACGGTGGCGGCGGTGGTGGTAGGATGGCGGCGGTGGTGGTGATGGCGGTGGCTGTGGTGGTGGTGGTGGTAGGATGGCGGCGGTGGCGGTGGTAGGATGGCGGCGGTGGTGGCTGTGGGGGGGAGGGGGGAGGGGGGAGACTCGTCATTTACATAATGTATTCATGTGTCACACACACACACACACATACACATACAGACGCAGAGACACACAAACACATCTGCAGATTCTACATTTATTCAATGAAAGGAAACAAACGAGAGAGGGAGAGAGAGAGGGAGGGGGGAAGAGAGAGAAGAGAGAGAGAGAGATTAAAAGAGTGAGAGTGGGAGAACTAGAGAGAGAGAAAGAGAGAGATTGGAAGTGAGTCAGTCGGGCATGTCATGCCAGCTGTACTACTGTTACTACCACTACTACTGCTACCACCACCACCACCACTATTACTATCACCACTACCACTACTACTACTACTATTACAACTACTACTACTACTACTACTACTACTACCACCACCACCACTACTACTAGCACCACTACTACTATTACTACTACCACCACTACTACTATTACTACCACCACCACCACTACTACCACTACTACTACCACCACCACCACTACCATGGAAGAGCAGATGGGTGAAAAAGGGGGAAGAGGAGAGAGAGAGAGAGGAAAGAAGGGAGTAAGGGGAAGAGGTGGAAATAGTGTTGTGTAAGTAGAGGGGGGTGGAGGGGCGGAGTGCCGCGTGTGTGTGTTATATAGATATGTGTGTGTGTGTGTGTGTGTGTGTGTGTGTTATATAGATATGTATGTGTGTGTGTATGTTATATAGATATGTGTGTGTGTGTTATAGATATGTATGTGTGTGTGTATGTTATATAGATATGTGTGTGTGTGTGTTATATAGATATGTATGTGTGTGTGTGTGATATAGATAGGTGTGTGTGTGTTATATAGATATGTGTGTGTGTGTGTTATATAGATATGTATGTGTGTGTGTATGTTATATAGATATGTGTGTGTGTGTGTGTTATATAGATATGTATGTGTGTGTGTGTGATATAGATAGGTGTGTGTGTGTGTGTGATATAGATAGGTGTGTGTGTGTTATATAGATAGGTGTGTGTGTGTGTGTGTGTGTGTATGTAAGAAGTGCCAGGTTTTAACGGGTGGGTGGTGGTGGTGGTGGGTGTGACGTGGTGGGGTAGGGGTGGGGATTATCTGGCAAAATGTATACAGAAGAGGGTGGATGGGGTGGGGGAAGACGTGGGTGAAGGAAGAGAAGATAATTCAATGGAAACCAACAGCAACACACACACACACACATGTACAAACATGCATGTATGCACACATGCATACACACATAATAACACACATGCATACACACATACATGTACACACATAAACACACACACACACACGTATACAAACACAAACACATGTATACACACATACAAACACACATATATATATACACACAAATACCCATACACATGTATACACATATATACACAAAAATACCCATACATATCCATATACATACATATATGTATACATATCTATATACATACATGTGTGTATATATATATGTGTACACACATATATACATATATACATACATGTACCTATACACATATATATATACATACATGTACCTATACACATATATATACATACATGTACCTATCTATACATATATATATATACATACATGTACCTATACATATATATATATATACATACATGTACCTATACATATATATATATATACATACATGTACCTATACACATATATATACATACATGTACCTATACATATATATATACATACATGTACCTATACATATATATATACATACATGTACCTATACATATATATATACATACATGTACCTATACATATATATATACATACATGTACCTATACATATATATATATACATACATGTATATATACATACATATATATACATACATGTATATATACATACATATATATACATGTACCTATACACATATACATACATGTACCTATACATATATATATACATACATGTACCTATACATATATATATACATACATGTACCTATACATATATATACACATACATGTACCTATACATATATACATACATGTACCTATACATATGTATATACATACATGTACCTATACACATGTATATACATACATGTACCTATACACATGTATATACATACATGTACCTATACACATGTATATACATACATGTACCTATACACATGTATATACATACATGTACCTATACACATGTATATACATACATGTACCTATACACATGTATATACATACATGTACCTATACACATATACATACATGTACCTATACATATATATATATACATGTACCTATATATATATACATACATGTACCTATACATATATATATACATACATGTACCTATACATATATATATACACATACATGTACCTATACATATATATATACATACATGTACCTATACATATATATATATATATAGATACATGTACCTATACATACATATATATACATGTACCTATACATATATACATACATGTACCTATACATATATATATATACATACATGTACCTATACATATATATATATACATGACCTATACATATATATATATACATACATGTACCTATACACATATATATACATATATATACTGTATATGGATCTGAAAAAGAAAAAATACTCTTTAAAAAACTGGAACTGTCCTCCACCACTATCAACGATGATCGTCAATAAATTAAAGCACCCTTCTTCTCCAAATATAGGTCGAGCTTGCTCGGCCTTCTACGACACGTTTCCTCCATCCATCTCTGTCTCTCATAGTGTTTGCCAGTTCTTCCACAGTGCATGCAGTATCGTCCTCAAGTTGCTTGACGTATGTCTTCTTGGGACGACCAGCGTTTCCTGCTCCATGAGATGGACTCCATAACAATACATCGCCTGCTATTTCTTCCTTGCTGCGCCAAAAGGGGCCAGCAAATCTGAGTCTCTGTTTACGTATTGACTTGCTGATAGGTGGTATATTGCCATAGAGATCCTTATTTGTTGGGTGTTCTCTCCAAATACTTGGGTAGCTATATCGCCTCCATAGAACATGATGTTAACATCAGACTGGAAAAAGCCTGGGGAGCATTGAATGCAATGGAAAAAATATGGAAATCAAACCTGCTGGCCAAACTGAAAAGGAATTTCTTCAGAGCTGCTGTGGAATCTGTGCTTGTTTATGGCTCTGTCACTTGGACGTTTCTTCAGAGCTGCTGTGGAATCTGTGCTTGTTTATGGCTCTATCACTTGGACATTTCTTCAGAGCTGCTGTGGAATCTGTGCTTGTTTATGGCTCTATCACTTGGACATTTCTTCAGAGCTGCTGTGGAATCTGTGCTTGTTTATGGCTCTGTCACTTGGACGTTTCTTCAGAGCTGCTGTGGAAACTGTGCTTGTTTATGGCTCTGTCACTTGGACGTTTCTTCAGAGCTGTTGTGGAATCTGTGTTTGTTTATGGCTCTGTCACTTGAACGTTTCTTCAGAGCTGCTGTGGAATCTGTGCTTGTTTATGGCTCTATCACTTGGACGTTTCTTCAGAGCTGCTGTGGAATCTGTGCTTGTTTATGGCTCTGTCACTTGGACGTTTCTTCAGAGCTGCTGTGGAATCTGTGCTTGTTTATGGCTCTGTCACTTGGACGCTAACGTCAAAACTAGAGAAAAAGCTAGACGGGGCATACACACGTATGCTCCGTGCTGCTTTAAACGTATCCAAATATAGGTTCTCCTGGAATTGTCCTTATCAGTGGTTGCTCTAGAGATGTTCTAACCTCTCTAGTGTTGGTCTTTTTCTTGCTCGACGAGGCTGGGGTCATCCTAAGCCAGCAATCCCAAAGCATCATCGTATGTAGAACCGACCAGGCTGACCAGCACCCTCCATTGCTGTCGGTCCCGTGCTAGCTCCTCTGCATCCTCCCAGGTAACAGTCCACGCTGTAATGTGGCCGTGTAGGTAACACGGTAAAAAGGCTCCCAGTCCACACTGTAAATGTGGTTGGTGTTAGGAAGGGCATCCAGTCGTAGAAAACCTGCCAGATAGTCCTATACGAGCGAGACATGGTCACCCAACCAATCTTGCCTCAAGTGGGATAGCTTTCGTCTAACCCATGCTAGCGTGGAAGATGGACGTTAAACGATGATGATAATGACTCTAACAACTTAGGCTAATTCACCAGCTAACCCAGTTATTGTGAAAGACCAAAATATAAATGAAAGTCAGATGATTTTTTTTTGCATAGATTTAAAACATGTTTTTTTACTTTTTTCAGTGGGTGTAGCCACCACATATGGTAACAGGGACGACAAAAATACTAAAAAAAAAACCCAAAACATCTACTTAAAATTTTACAACTCAGCAACAACGACAACAACAACAACAACAGTTGATAGACATCAGTCATAAAAAGGAATAAATACAACTTGGAAATGTTAAAGACATTGGATGTACTTTAAGTTTGTTTCAACTCTCCTCTCTTGGCTATGGAAGTGAATTGACTGAGTCGGTAGATCATCAAACAGGATGTCAATATGGCATTTTTTTCTGCCCGCTTTCCATTCTAAGTTCAAAACCCATCGATGTCAACTTTGTCATTCTTTCTTCCTTGGGTCTTCTTTTTCTTCTTCTTCTTCACCCACTTATTCCTGAGAGGGTCATGAGGACAGAGTCCTCAAACACTCCAACTGATCTGGCTGGATCCCCCAAACGAGACCAGCCAAGTTCATGGATGTTATCCAACCATTTTGCTCAGGGTGGGTCTACCCCTGGGTTTCCTTCCAGCTGGTCTTGCCCGTAAAATCTGTCCAGAGATTCTTTCCTGAGACATTCTAACCACATGTCTGTAGTATCAAAGCTGTGGTCTCTCAATCCAGTGATTCTTTCCTGAGACATTCTAACCACATGTCTGTAGTATCAGAGCTGTGATCTCTCAATTCAGTGATTCTTTCCTGAGACATTCTAACCACATGTCTGTAGTATCAGAGCTGTGATCTCTCAATCCAGTGATTCTTTCCTGAGTCATTCTAACCACATGTCTGTAGTATCAGAGCTGTGATCTCTCAATCCAGTGATTCTTTCCTGAGACATTCTAACCACATGTCTGTAGTATCAGAGCTGTGATCTCTCAATTCAGAGATTCTTTCCTGAGACATTCTAACCACATGTCTGTAGTATCAGAGCTGTGATCTCTCAATTCAGTGATTCTTTCCTGAGACATTCTAACCACATGTCTGTAGTATCAAAGCTGTGATCTCTCAATTCAGAGATTCTTTCCTGAGACATTCTAACCACATGTCTGTAGTATCAGAGCTGTGATCTCTCAATCCAATGATTCTTTCCTGAGACATTCTAACCACATGTCTGTAGTATCAGAGCTGTGATCTCTCAATTCAGAGATTCTTTCCTGAGACATTCTAACCACATGTCTGTAGTATCAAATCTGTGATCTCTCAATTCAGAGATTCTTTCCTGAGACATTCTAACCACATGTCTGTAGTATCAGAGCTGTGATCTCTCAATTCAGTGATTCTTTCCTGAGACATTCTAACCACATGTCTGTAGTATCAGAGCTGTGATCTCTCAATTCAGAGATTCTTTCCTGAGACATTCTAACCACATGTCTGTAGTATCAAAGCTGTGATCTCTCAATTCAGAGATTCTTTCCTGAGACATTCTAACCACATGTCTGTAGTATCAGAGCTGTGATCTCACAATTCAGTGATTCTTTCCTGAGACATTCTAACCACATGTCTGTAGTATCAGAGCTGTGATCTCACAATCCAGAGATTCTTTCCTGAGACATTCTAACCACATGTCTGTAGTATCAGAGCTGTGATCTCTCAGTCCAGTGATTCTTTCCTGAGACATTCTAACCACATGTCTGTAGTATCAGAGCTGTGATCTCTCAATTCAGAGATTCTTTCCTGAGACATTCTAACCACATGTCTGTAGTATCAGAGCTGTGATCTCTCAATTCAGTGATTCTTTCCTGAGACATTCTAACCACATGTCTGTAGTATCAGAGCTGTGATCTCTCAATTCAGTGATTCTTTCCTGAGACATTCTAACCAGATGTCTGTAGTATCAGAGCTGTGATCTCTCAATCCAGTGATTCTTTCCTGAGACATTCTAACCACATGTCTGTAGTATCAGAGCTGTGATCTCTCAATTCAGAGATTCTTTCCTGAGACATTCTAACCACATGTCTGTAGTATCAGAGCTGTGATCTCTCAATTCAGAGATTCTTTCCTGAGACATTCTAACCACATGTCTGTAGTATCAGAGCTGTGATCTCTCAGTCCAGTGATTCTTTCCTGAGACATTCTAACCAGATGTCCATAGTATTGAGTCCTTAAGCATGTCTTCCAGCAGGCCCTGTCAGAAGCAACTGTCTCCAATTGATCTGGCTGGATCCTCAAGCAAGATCAATTGAGAGCTCATGAATGTTATCCAACCATCTTGCCCTGGGTCTCCTGCCAGTTGGTTTGGCTCATAAAATCTGTCCCGAGACATTCTATCATTTCGGAGCTGGTTCTTGCTCTCTGAGTTCAAATCCCGCCAAGGTTAACTTTGCCTTTCATCCTTACGGGGGTCGATAAAATAAAGTACCAGTAATGTACTGGGGTAATTGCTGGCCTTGTGCCAAAAGTAGAAATATTATTATTATTATTATTATTTAGTTAATTATTAGTCTGATGAGTAAGAAATAGAGTTCATTGGTGTGTGTGAGTGTGAGTGTGTGAGTGTGTACATATGTGTGTGTGTATGTGTATGTAGGAGTGTATGTGGGAGTGTGTGTGTGGGAGTGTGTGTGTGAGTGTATGTGTGAGTGTGTGTGTGAGTACATGTGTGAGTATGTGTGTGTACATGTGTGAGTGTATGTGTGTATATGTATATGTATGTGTACACATGTGGGTGTATGTGTGTATATGTATATGTACATATGTCGGTGTATGCGTGTATATGTATGTACATATGTGGGTGTATGTGTGTGTACATGTGTGAGTATGTGTGTGTACATGTGTGAGTGTATGTGTGTATATGTATATGGGTGTGTACATGTGTGAATGTATGTGTGTATATGTATATGGGTGTGTACATGTGTGAGTGTATGTGTGTATATGTGTGTACATATGTGTATATGTATGTGTACATATGTGGGTGTATGTATGTATATGTATATGGGTGTGTACATGTGTGAGTGTATATGTATATGGGTGTGTACATGTGTGAGTGTATATGTATATGGGTGTGTACATGTGTGTGTACATATGTGGGTGTATTTTAACAAAATATGTTGGCAAAATAAAAACTGAGGGGGGAGGGGAGGAATCCCTTAATTAATTAAAGCAATCAGGAAACAATGATTGCTTTAGAAGAAAATTAATGTCTAATTGGGAGAATTTAACGAGGATTTAACTTAAGTCATATCTTCCACTGCTCAGATATGATTTTTATTTATTTCCTTCAGTACACCTTTAATTAATTTGTAAATTCTAACGATGTCCCTCATTAGCTGACATTGGTCCTTGCTGATCTACAAGAAATAGCAGTCAAATCTTAATTAATTTATTCTCTTTTTATTAACAAAATTAATTTGTAAATTCTAATTTTAATTTTCTTTTTTCTTTCTTTTTTATTAGTATTAAAATAAATATATATAAAAAAATAAATTTCTCTCCCCACCTTACCCGTGGTCATGAATCTGGGGTAATGATTGAAATAATATGATCGCGAATATGAGTGGCTGAAATGGGGTTTCTCCAAAGGGTTTTTGGAAGGGTAATGTTACTTGACAAAGTGTGTAACTCAGAGATCAGAGAGTCACTCCAGGTAGAGCTGCTACTTCTCTGAATTGAGAGATCACAGCTCTGATACTATGGTCATGTGGTTAGAATGTCTCAGGAAAGAATCTCTGAATTGAGAGATCACAGCTCTGATACTATGGACATGTGGTTAGAATGTCTCAGGAAAGAATCACTGGACAGATTTGTAGCTCAAAGATCAGAGAGTCACTCTAAGTAGAGCTGCTACTTCTCTGAATTGAGAGATCACAGCTCCGATACTATGGACATGTGGTTAGAATGTCTCAGGAAAGAATCACTGGACAGATTTGTAGCTCAGAGATCAGAGAGTCACTCCAGATAGAGCTGCTACTTCTCTAAATTGAGAGATCACAGACATGTGGTTAGAATGTCTCAGGAAAGAATCACTGGACAGATTTGTAGCTCAGAGATCAGAGAGTCACTCTAAGTAGAGCTGCTACTTCTCTGAATTGAGAGATCACAGCTCTGATACTATGGACATGTGGTTAGAATGTCTCAGGAAAGAATCACTGGACAGATTTGTAGCTCAGAGATCAGAGAGTCACTCCAGATAGAGCTGCTACTTCTCTAAATTGAGAGATCACAGACATGTGGTTAGAATGTCTCAGGAAAGAATCACTGGACAGATTTGTAGCTCAGAGATCAGAGAGTCACTCTAAGTAGAGCTGCTACTTCTCTGAATTGAGAGATCACAGCTCTGATACTATGGACATGTGGTTAGAATGTCTCAGGAAAGAATCACTGGACAGATTTGTAGCTCAGAGATCAGAGAGTCACTCTAAGTAGAGCTGCTACTTCTCTGAATTGAGAGATCACAGCTCTGATACTATGGACGTGTGGTTAGAATGTCTCAGGAAAAGTTCGCTGGACAGATTTTATGGGTAAAACCAACCGGCAGGAGACCCAGGGGTAGACCCGCCGTGAACAAGATGGTTGGATAACATCCATGAGCTTGGTTGGTCTCATTTGGGGATCCAGCCGGATCAGTTGGAGACAGTTGCTTCTTACAGCATTTGCTGGAAGGAGGAGGAGGAGGAGGATGAGAAGAAGAAGAAGAAGAAGAAGAAGAAGAACAACAACAACAACAACAACAACAACAACAGCAAAATTGCCCTTATTTCTTTAAGAAACAGAGTCAAACCAATATGTATAAACATTACCCTAAGATCTCTTTTTTGAAGTTGGGGGGGTTATAGGTTATATAAAATATGTTGAGGGGGTTATAGGTTATATAAATTATCTGTTGTTGTACGTAAAAGGAGAGTAAGATTTGCTGGCTACTGCCATCATGCCACCTATGAGGCTGTGTCCCCATTAGTGCTTTGGAAACCACAAGCAGTCACTAATAACAGGGGCTGCAAGCTCTCCTATCCTGATGTCATCTCCAAAGATTCTGGTATTGAAATCCAGGACTTGGCAACGGCAATGAATGACAGACCCACGTGGAGATCAATTGTTGAGTTGATTTCGGCTGAGGCCACCAGATGATGATGATGATATAAAATATGAGGGTATATAAAGTATGTTGAAAGATTGGCCTTATTTTTTGTTTTATATAATATTAGTTATATAAAATATGGGGTTATATAAAGTATGTCGAAAGACTGGCCTTATTTTTTGTTTTATATCATATTAGTTATATAAAATATGGGGTTATATAAAGTATGTCGAAAGATTGGCCTTATTTTTGTTTTATATAATATTAGTTATATAAAATATGGGGTTATATAAAGTATGTCGAAAGATTGGCCTTATTTTTGTTTTATATCATATTAGTTATATAAAATATGGGGTTATATAAAGTATGTCGAAAGATTGGCCTTATTTTTGTTTTATATCATATTAGTTATATAAAATATGGGGTTATATAAAGTATGTCGAAAGACTCGCCCAAGGAGAACAAATGATAAGAGAATCTTCAGAGAGATAACTAGGGTCTTTATCAGTACACACTGGTTGGTAAATTGAAGTAAAAACATGAATATATCTTAATGGAATATGATAAGAAAATGTTGTGGTTGTGGTTGTTGTTGTTTAACCCTCGGTCAGTACTAATGGAGGAAAGTTATGATCAAAGATATTCCAGGATTTAGTAATGGAGGGATGTAGTAATGGAGGGATGTAGTAATAGAGGGATGTAGTAATGGAGGGATGTAGTAATGGAGGGATGTAGTAATGGAGGGATGGAGTAATGGAGGGATGTAGTAATGGAGGGAAGTAATAATGGAGGGATGTAGTAATGGAGGGATGTAGTAATGGAGGGATGTAGTAATGGAGGGATGTAGTAATGGAGGGATGTAGTAATAGAGGGATGTAGTCATGGAAGGATGTAGTCATGGAGGGATGTAGTAATGGAGGGATGTAGTAATGGAGGGATGTAGTAATAGAGGGATGTAGTCATGGAAGGATGTAGTCATGGAGGGATGTAGTAATGGAGGGATGTAGTAATAGAGGGATGTAGTAATGGAGGGATGTAGTAATGGAGGGATGTAGTAATAGAGGGATGTAGTAATGGAGGGATGTAGTAATGGAGGGATGTAGTAATAGAGGGATGTAGTAATGGAGGGATGTAGTCATGGAGGGATGTAGTAATAGAGGGATGTAGTAATGGAGGGATGTAGTAATGGAGGGATGTAGTAATGGAGGGATGTAGTAATGGAGGGATGTAGTAATGGAGGGATGTAGTAATAGAGGGATGTAGTCATGGAGGGATGTAGTCATGGAGGGATGTAGTAATGGAGGGATGTAGTAATGGAGGGATGTAGTAATGGAGGGATGTAGTAATAGAGGGATGTAGTAATAGAGGGATGTAGTAATAGAGGGATGTAGTAATGGAGGGAAGTAGTAATGGAGGGATGTAGTAATGGAGGGATGTAGTAATGGAGGGATGTAGTAATGGAGGGATGTAGTAATGGAGGGATGTAGTAATGGAGGGATGTAGTAATAGAGGGATGTAGTAATGGAGGGATGTAGTAATGGAGGGATGTAGTAATAGAGGGATGTAGTAATGGAGGGAAGTAATAATGGAGAGATGTAGTAATGGAGGGATGTAGTAATAGAGGGATGTAGTAATGGAGGGAAGTAATAATGGAGAGATGTAGTAATGGAGGGATGTAGTAATGGAGGGATGTAGTAATTGAGGGATGTAGTAATGGAGGGATGTAGTAATGGAGGGATGTAGTAATAGAGGGATGTAGTAATGGAGGGAAGTAGTAATGGAGGGAAGTAGTAATGGAGAGATGTAGTAATGGAGGGATGTAGTAATAGAGGGATGTAGTAATGGAGGGAAGTAATAATGGAGAGATGTAGTAATGGAGGGATGTAGTAATGGAGGGATGTAGTAATGGAGGGATGTAGTAATGGAGGGATGTAGTAATGGAGGGATGTAGTAATGGAGGGATGTAGTAATAGAGGGATGTAGTCATGGAAGGATGTAGTCATGGAGGGATGTAGTAATGGAGGGATGTAGTAATGGAGGGATGTAGTAATAGAGGGATGTAGTCATGGAAGGATGTAGTCATGGAGGGATGTAGTAATGGAGGGATGTAGTAATAGAGGGATGTAGTAATGGAGGGATGTAGTAATGGAGGGATGTAGTAATAGAGGGATGTAGTAATGGAGGGATGTAGTAATGGAGGGATGTAGTAATAGAGGGATGTAGTAATGGAGGGATGTAGTCATGGAGGGATGTAGTAATAGAGGGATGTAGTAATGGAGGGATGTAGTAATGGAGGGATGTAGTAATGGAGGGATGTAGTAATGGAGGGATGTAGTAATGGAGGGATGTAGTAATAGAGGGATGTAGTCATGGAGGGATGTAGTCATGGAGGGATGTAGTAATGGAGGGATGTAGTAATGGAGGGATGTAGTAATGGAGGGATGTAGTAATAGAGGGATGTAGTAATAGAGGGATGTAGTAATAGAGGGATGTAGTAATAGAGGGATGTAGTAATGGAGGGAAGTAGTAATGGAGGGATGTAGTAATGGAGGGATGTAGTAATGGAGGGATGTAGTAATGGAGGGATGTAGTAATAGAGGGATGTAGTAATGGAGGGATGTAGTAATGGAGGGATGTAGTAATAGAGGGATGTAGTAATGGAGGGAAGTAATAATGGAGAGATGTAGTAATGGAGGGATGTAGTAATAGAGGGATGTAGTAATGGAGGGAAGTAATAATGGAGAGATGTAGTAATGGAGGGATGTAGTAATGGAGGGATGTAGTAATTGAGGGATGTAGTAATGGAGGGATGTAGTAATGGAGGGATGTAGTAATAGAGGGATGTAGTAATGGAGGGAAGTAGTAATGGAGAGATGTAGTAATGGAGGGATGTAGTAATAGAGGGATGTAGTAATGGAGGGAAGTAATAATGGAGAGATGTAGTAATGGAGGGATGTAGTAATGGAGGGATGTAGTAATGGAGGGATGTAGTAATGGAGGGATGTAGTAATGCAGGGATGTAGTAATGGAGGGATGTAGTAATAGAGGGATGTAGTAATAGAGGGATGTAGTCATGGAGGGATGTAGTCATGGAGGGATGTAGTAATGGAGGGATGTAGTAATGGAGGGATGTAGTAATGGAGGGATGTAGTAATGGAGGGATGTAGTAATGGAGGGATGTAGTAATAGAGGGATGTAGTAATGGAGGGAAGTAATAATGGAGAGATGTAGTAATGGAGGGATGTAGTAATTGAGGGATGTAGTAATGGAGGGATGTAGTAATGGAAGGATGTAGTAATGGAGGGATGTAGTAATGGAGGGATGTAGTCATGGAGGGATGTAGTCATGGAGGGATGTAGTAATGGAGGGATGTAGTAATGGAGGGATGTAGTAATGGAGGGATGTAGTAATGGAGGGATGTAGTAATGGAGGGATGTAGTAATGGAGGGATGTAGTAATGGAGGGATGTAGTCATGGAGGGAAGTAATAATGGAGAGAAGTAATAATGGAGAGATGTAGTAATAGAGGAAGGAATAAGCACTGACTGATGAGCCTTGGGAGTTGAGACAAAGATGTAAGGTAGAGAATTGAGACATTAAGAACATTAGATTTAGAAATTTTTGCAGTATCTGTTCTGGTTTTCTGCTGTGCTTTTGGAGTTCAAATCCTGCCGAGGTCAACTTTGCTTTTCACCCTTCTCAGGTTGATAAATAAAAGTACCAGTCTAGTGCTGGGGGTCAATTCTTACAGCCCCCTCTCTCTCTCTGGAAGTAATCAGTTGTGTTCAAATCTGCAGAGGAGACATGGACTCTGCTAGGTTTGGCCCTTTACCATTTACATTACTCTATATATACTATTGTATTTTCACAGTAAAGGCTTTACCTCACATAATATCTCACATAACATTTACATTACTCTATATATACTATTGTATTTTCACAGTAAAGGCTTTACCTCACATAATATCTCACATAACATTTACATTACTCTATATATACTATTGTATTTTCACAGTAAAGGCTTTACCTCACATAATATCTCGCATAACATTTACATTACTCTATATTTACTATTGTATTTTCACAGTAAAGGCTTTACCTCACATAATATCTCACATAACATTTACATTACTCTATATTTACTATTGTATTTTCACAGTAAAGGCTTTACCTCACATAATATCTCACATAACATTTACATTACTCTATATATACTATTGTATTTTCACAGTAAAGGCTTTACCTCACATAATATCTCACATAACATTTACATTACTCTATGTTTACTATTGTATTTTTGTGGTAAACACTTTACCTCATATAATATTGAATCTACGAGAATTTAAATTTATTTATTTTGAGAACAAGACCTTAACATCAGTATGAGTGGCCAGTTACAGCCGGTTTGAACAGAAAGAGATGAGAGAATTCTGGCCAGATATAGCTAGTTTAAATGCTAAAGGGTTAAAATGCCCAACACCCACCATATGTCCTTATAGCACCCCTACAACTCAATCAAGAATTACAGGGCTCCATATATATATAGGCAGTGAAATAACCAGTCACATACTGGGGTCAATTCTTCATCCATCTCTCTTTCTCTTTCTCTATTCCTCTCTCTCCTTCTCTGGAAGAAATCCTCTGAGTTCAGACCTGGAGAGAGGAGATGGACTCTACGAGGTTTAACATTCCCCAGACATGCTGTGTCAAGATAGCACCCCTTTTGACCCCAGCAAAAGTTTAGGGCCTGACACTGTCAGTGGCATATCTATGTTTAGTTGCCCTCTATTCACAGTTCCAAATACCATTCCAGTTAGTCTGATCTGAGAGAAGACATGTTACATATTAGAATATTTGATAATTGGATAACTACCAGCTACCAACTTCATTTTCTATTACTATACAGCTCTATCTAAACAGAAATACTTTATGTTCTTACATACAACTTTAATATTACTCATGCTGGAAAATATAAATAAACATTTTCATATCTGTATTCAAAATACCTTTCAGTAACAATTTTTTTTTCAATTTCAGCTTTATTAGTTATATATATATATATATTAGAAATTATAAGCTTTCACCGTATTTTAGACTAAAGAAATTTCTAACCTGATAGTGGGGTTTATAACCCTCGGAGAAATGGAAAAAAATGAGTGTTGCCGTACATGGACGGCAACACTCATCTTTTTCCATTTCGCCGAGGGTTATAAACCCCACTATCAGGCTAGAAATTTCTTTAGTCTAAAATACGGTGAAAGCTTATAATTTCTAATTTCTAATTTCAAACTCGCGCACCGTTTTAAAAACATACTTACATGTTTACGTTTATAATTTGCTTGTATATATATATATATTATTATTATTATTCGCCCACTCCATTCACATGTAGAGTGCACTGCGTAGGCTTCCTTGAGAGGACGAGTGTCTCACTTTTCGCATCACTGATTTTCCTTCCAGCCATGCAGCACTCAGCATCAAACCTATCAAGTGCAAGTTTGGAGATCACCTTCTGTCGAGTTAAGTAACACCATGTCCGACTCCCACATTGAATGGTTTCAATTTAGCACCATTTATCTGAAAACAAATACTTGGGGCATTCGTATAGAGACATCAGTGCAGCAAAAAAGCTGACCGTTGGCCCCGTACTCATGCTGCATCTTCCACAGCACCGGCTTTATATATATATATATATATATATATGTATATATATAGTGTATTTTGCAATACACTGTATGCTTAATTAAAAGCATTTCGAAGACCTTACGCTATTGTTTTAGGGTAGTGACAGTCTTACTTTAAATTTTCAGCAAGCTGTTTGCTGAAAATTTAAAGTAAGTGACAATGTCACTACTCTAAAACAATAGCGTAAGGTCTTCGAAATACTTTTAATTAAGCATACAGTGTATTGCAAAATACACTATATATATACATTCATATATATATCGCTATTTCAGAGCACCAATTCTAATATATATATATATATATATATATATATATATGTATGTAAAAGGCAAACAGAAATAACAACACAATCGGTACAGTATATGGAAGGAATATATTAGGTTAACACTTGAAATAGCAGGAAGAGGGTCTTAACGTTTCAGACGCTAGTCCTTCATCAGAAGAAAGAATGAGAAATAAGATAGATTGAGGGGACGGGTAGGTTGGAATTGGAAAAAAAATGTCTTTAAATAAAACTAACAGGTCCATTTATGTTGACATCTAACAAAGAGGGTGTGGTAAGATACCAGGTGGACCAAACGCACCAGAGTACTCAATACTTAGGGTAGTAGAGTGGATAATAGGAAAAGAGTCTGGACACCGGCATAGTTCGGATCTAGCTGTCGAAATGTCCGGAGCTCAGCTGTCGGGGTCCTAACTCTTTTCCTATATATATATATATATATATATATATATATATATATATATATACGTAGGTCCCGGGTTGAGTCGGGGATAACCACAGTAAGTAAGGTACTCAATACATGGCAGAGTAAAATTTTTTTATTTTATAGAAGGAGCTTCTACAGGACTAGTACTGTTTCATTCAGATGAAATCTAAAGATGAAACAACAAGAGGAGGAAGACATTGTTTAATAAGGGCTTCCTGAAGATTTCATCTGAATGAAACAGTACTAGTCCTGTAGAAGCTCCTTCTATAAAATAAAAAAAAAAATATATATATATATATATATATGCAAAAGTTTTATTTAAAATTGTTGGGTTACAACAAGTAAATATTTTATAACTGATATAAAGCACTCAACAAGTTTTGGAGTAGATATACGATATTAAACAAATTAACTGTGCTTAACACTAAATATTTATAAACATCTCACTACCAAACCAACTTCTTACATGGAAGTTGATCAATATTTATGGTACGTCAAAATTATTTATAAAACTGCTTATATATTGTATTTTATCTGAAGAAGGCATGCCATATTTTTAATTTGGTATCCCCGAAATATGTATAATGAAATAAATATGGTTTTATAAATATAGTTTCCATTTGTTTAATATCGTATATATATATATATATTTATATGAAATATATGAAATATATATATATTTATATATACATTCTGCATACAAGGATGCAATTCAATTCTAGCACTCAATGTCCTATTACTTCCTAAAACAAGGATGCCGGAGTATATTAATAAAGAGGAGAATGCGAAGTTGAAGATGTTAGGGTACTATATATATATATATATATATATATATATATAAACACTGATGATATATATATAGTACTTTTAATAACTAAAGAGTAGAGCATACACACATATATATATATATACATATATATGTGTGTATGCTCTACTCTTTAGTTATTATATATATACATATATATATACATATATGTAGATAAATCTACCAAGAGTTTACGGTAGTGTCCAATCCGTATGAAGAACTCAATGTAATCCGGATATCATGGAAAGAAGAGATGCATTCAAAAATCACTTTCGGTGAAAGATAAACGGAATACAGAGTCAAGATAAAATATATATATATTTTATTTTATTTTATTTTATTTTATATACATATATATTTTATATACATATATATATATATAAGAAGATTTTAAAAGATGGTTAAAAGAGTTCCATGTATTTTATTATGCGCATTTCAAAAACAAATATCATCCTGGGAGGATATTTGCGTTCTCATCAGATAAAATAGGGAGACATGATATGATGCCTAAAAAAACACTTGTGAACAAGGTAGTGTCTAATCAACAATAAAACTCACTTCCTACATATATATATATATATATATATATATATATATATATATACAGTATTAAGGATACTATTTATGGTTATGTATATACTAAAACTTATATATATTTTAAAACTTATATATATTTTAAACCCTAAACAGTGAAAGACAGTAATTTATTACTACCTTATTACCTATATATATATATATATATATATATATATATATATATATATATATATAGTAGTTTTGTTAACTAAAGATGAAACAACAAGAGGAGGAAGACATTGTTTAATAAGAAGCAGGATTTAGTTGTACTTCACTATTGAAACTGTTCAGAGAACACTCTACCTATTAACTGAAAAATAATTTTCTTCTCACAATTAACAAATGACTCTGTTCCAACAAGTGACATGACAAATTTACCATCATTAACTTTGGCATTTACCGACTTTATTATCATTATTATTTCATTTGAAAAGGAAAATCAGGGTAGAGAGGGAAGTGCTCTCCTCCCAGCAATTTGTTGAAAGATGGGTGAGAGAGGCAAGCATGGTCCGAGTGAATGGGCCTACTCTGAGTATGCTCCTGCAGATTGGCACTTGCCCTGGTGGTCAGGGTCACCGTGGCTTTTTTATGGGCTTTCTCCACGAGAAAGAGAGGGTCGTGGGGGCTGAATCTCTCAAACACTTCTTCCAGCGGATCCTGTCAGAAGCAGCTGTCTCCAACTGATCCGGCTGGATTCCCAAGTGAGACCAGCCAAGCTCATGGATGTTATCCAACCATATTGGATTGTGTGAGACGGAAAGGTTTTATCATGTCACCACAAAGAAGTAGTTGACTTGAATAATAACAGTAGTAGTTGTAGTGAATATATATATATATGTATATATGGAGGCACATGGCTTAGTGGTTAGAGCATTGGGCTTGCAATCGAAAGGTTGTGAGTTCAATTCTTAGACCGGGTGATGTGTTGTTTCCTTGAGCAAGACACTTTATTTCACATTGCTCCAGTTTACTCAGCTGTAGAAATGAGATGATAGGGACTGGGGTCCCTATCATTCCACTGCAAAGTGGTCATGGAGGTGCCACGGCAAAAAAGCACCCAGCACTCACTGTAGATGAGGTTGGTGTTAGGAAGGGCATCCAGCTGTAGAAATCAAGCCAAAATCAGTTCCCGTCCCACCCTTGCAAGCAAGGAAAAAAGTGGACGTAAAATGAAATGATGATGATGATATATATATATGGTAAATTGAATTCTGATGACTGAAGACAAACATGGTGTTTTTATTAAATATATATTTTATTTAATATTTATTAAAATAACAGATTAAAGTTTAAGCAAAGAATCACTGCTTCCACCCTTAACGGGATCTTCTGAAACTAACAAAGTTAATCTGTAAACGCAGAAGTGAATATTTCAAAAAAACGTTGCAACCGGAGGAAGACAGGAAGACGATACTTTGGTTCGTGGAAACGTTCTCTGGCAAAGAACGGGAAAAATTGAATATAATACGTCATTATTTGAAGCGGTGAAAAACAATTACACGCAAAGACAAAACCACGTTTATGGTATAAAAGAAGTCGTAGACTAATATTCTATTAGGTGGTTCATAGAGACGTTCTCTGGCAATGAACGGAAAAAAACGAAGATAATACGTCATTATGTGGTGCGGTGAGAACAATTGAACGCAAAGACAAAACCACGTAAATGGTATAATTATTATTACTATTATTATTACTATTATTATTATTATTACTATTTTATTTAATATATATTTAATAAAACACCATGTTGTTTATTCATTCTGACGACTGAAGGCAGACATAACATCTGCCTTCAAGAAACCACTGGTAAATGAAATAATTATTTTATGTTTTTATTACATAACTATATATATATATATATATATATAAATACATAGTCCACGCTGTAATGTGGCCGTGTAGGTAACACGGTAAAAAGCTCCCAGTCCACACTGTAAATGTGGTTGGTGTTAGGAAGGGCATCCAGCTGTAGAAAACCTGCCAGATAGTCCTATATGAGCGAGACACGGTCACCTGACCAACCTTGCCTCAAGTAGGACAACTCTCGTCTAACCCATGCTAGCGTGGAAGATAGACGTTAAACGATGATGATGATATATATATATATATTCGTGAGTGAATAATAAGTGTTTCTACTTTTGGCACAAGGCCAGCAATTACCCTAGTGCATTACTGGTACTTTATTTTATCAACCCTGTAAGGATGAAAGGTAAAGCTAATGTAGGCGGGATTTAAACTCAGAACGTAAAGGGCCATGACTGTGCTGTAAAGCATGGTGTCTGACTCCCTACCCCATACCAATGCACCAATCAAATAAATAATAATAATATTATTAACATTCGGTCTGTTAGCAAGTAAACAGCCTCGTTAACACCACTTCATCTTTTGTTCCAGTGGCGGCACACAAACTGAATAGTGATATCATTTTTCATACCACCACACCACACCACACCACATCACAATACACCACACCACACCACATCACACCACACCACACTACACCACACTACCCTACACAACACCACACCACACCACACTACACCACACTACCCTACACTATACCACACTACACTACACTACACCACACCACATCACACTACACCACACTACACTATACCACACCACACCACACCACACTACACTACACCACACCACACCACACATCACACTATACCACACCACACCACACTACACTATACCACACCACACTACACCACACCACACATCACACCACACCACACCACACTACCCTACACTATACCACACCACACTACACTACACCACACCACACCACACCACACATCACACTACACCACACCACATCACACTACACCACCCTACACTATACCACACCACACTACACCACACCACACCACACCACACCACACCACACCACACTATACCACACCACACTAAACCACACCACACCACACACTACACCACACCACACTACACCACACCACACTACACTAAACCACACCACACTAAACAACACCACACTACACTAAAGCACACCACGCTACACCACACCACACCACACTACACTAAACCACACCACACCACACTACACTACACCACACCAGACTACACTAAACCACACTACACCACACTACACTAAACCACACTACACCACACCACACTACACTACACTAAACCACACCACACCACACTACACTACACCACACTACACCACACTACACTAAACCACACTACACTACACTAAACCACACCACACCACACTACACTACACTACACTACACCACACCACACCACACCACACCACACCACACTACACTAAACCACACTACACCACACTACACCACACCACACCCCACCACACCACACTACACCACACTACACCACACCACACCACACTACACTACACTACACTACACCACACCAGACTACACCACACCAGACTACACCACACCACACCACACTACACCACACCACACCACACCATACCACCCCACACCACACCCCACCCCACCACACCACCGCACCTCAAAACCAGCTCAGGTTCTAAGAAAGAAAAATGAAACCCATTTTAAAGGGTTCTTATTTAACACTTTTGATGCCATCCCAGTTGCTTAAAACCAGCTCTGGTTCTGTGAAACAAAACCCCACCCATTTTAAAGGGTGTCTACATATAATGTGTGGAATACTCAGCCACGTATATTCAGTAAGAGTACACGTGTCTGTGGGAATACTCAACCCTGTTGATTGAACAACTGAATGGTTGTCATGGAAACCTACAGAAGAGGAGGAGGCACTCACCACATTAGAACAACAATTATTGTTTTCCCCTTTGAACTTGTCATCCCTAATTTGTCTCACTCTAAACCCTATCCCCCAGTCTTTCCTAACCAGATTCGTAGCTCAGCTCCCAACCAACCACCCCCAGTTTTCTTTTGGGGAGCGGAGGTGGTTTAAATTCTCTTTCCATCGACATCCCCCCCCCCCTTACAGGCAATCACCATCCAAAAGCACAGAATTTCAAATTGAACCTAAACCTAATTGCCATCCCCTACCCCTCTGGTTGGGGTGTGGTGTGTATATAAAGGTCAGGGTTCCTAGCTCCCTTCTTCCTCTGTCTAAATATAGTTCAAAAGTTGTTCATAAACTAAATAGCATTTCACTGAATTCATTAATGAACAGAACTTTATATTATATATATATATATATATGTTGTTTCCTTGAGCAAGACACTTTATTTCACATTGCTCCAGTTTACTCAGCTGTAGAAATGAGATGATAGGACTGGGGTCCATATCATTCCACTGCAAAGTGGTCGTGGAGGTGCCACGGCAAAAAAGCACCCAGCCCAGACTGTAAAGTGGACGTGTAGGCGCCACAGAAAAAAAAAAGCACCCAGCACTCACTGTAAATGAGGTTGGTGTTAGGGAGGGCATCCAGCTGTAGAAATCAAGTCAGAATCAGTTCCCATCCCACCTTTGCAAGCAGGGAAAAGCAGACGTAAAATGATGATGATGATGATGATATATATATATATATAACATCAAGACCCTCTTCCTGCTATATCAAGCGTTAACCTAATATATCCCTTCCATATACTGTACTGATTGTGTTGTTATTTCTGTTTACCTTTTACATATATATATATATATATATATATATATACGGCCCCATACGACTCTATCAGGAGTTACGGGACCATGCCATACCACCATATATATATATATATATATATATGGTGGTAAGGTATGGTCTCATAACTCCTGATAGAGTCGTAGGGGGCCGTATTGACATATGGCGTTTCTTGGTGTATTTTAAGCCTGGCAGAGCTTATCCCTCTCCAGACCTGAGAACAGCAGTTTTCTTCCAGAGAAAGATAGGCAATGAGAGACAAGAAATGAGAAAGAGAGATAAAGAAAGAATCAACCCCAGTACTTGACAGGTACTTTTTTTTTTATCGATCTCAAAAGGATGATAGGCAAAGTTGACCTTTTCAACCGTTGAAAATTGCAAACTTGACTGTCACCACAGAATATGAACCTGAAGATTGCGAAAGCATGATAGTACTTGTTCAATTAACACTTAACATTTAATATTCTACCATACTATTTCATTCTAATACCATTATAAATTTTAAAGGATTGTAAATAAAACGAGTAAATCAGACAAAGTTGGAATTCCTTTTATTAATATATATATATATATATATATATATATATATATATATATATACAAAATATATATATATATAAAATATATATATATATACACACAGATAAAGAGAGAGAAAAAGAGAGATTATTTCATTTATGTAACCAGACTCGTAATGAAAGATAACTTAATTAAGGAAGGGGAGTTACCTCCCACTAGTTACCCACATTTATATAGATATATATACAACTTATATACATATATATAGTATATATACATATATATAATATATATACACATATATATATATATAAATATATTATATATACATATGTGTCAAGGAAAACCGTGATATTGTCGGAAAGAAGTGTGTCCGTAATGATAACGGTGTACTTGCCCTCACTGATGCTGATAAGAAGATAGCCTGGAAGTGTCACTACAAGAGACTATTAAATGAGGAGAATAAATGGGAAAAAGATAGTTTGCCCCAAATCGATCCAATAGAAGGACCAGCGGTGCAAGTTAAAGGTAGTATAATAAGTAAGGCAATCAAAGATATGAAGACAGGCAAGGCAGCTGGGCCTTCGGAGATAGTTGCTGAGATGTTGAAGGCATCTGGAATGGTGGGACATACTATGGTCACCCGTATTAACCAAGTAGTTAACCAAGTAATACAGAATGGGGTCATACCAAAAGACTGGCGTAGCATCATCATCATTAACTGCTACAAAGGTAAACGAGATGCTCTAGATAGAGGAAACTATAGAGGCACTAAGTTAGTTGACCAGGTCATGAAGGTCACAGAAAGAGTTATAGCGCAACTAATCAGAGAGCGAATTGATCTAGATGAAATGCAGTTTGGGTTTATGTCAGGTAAAAGTACCACAGACGCTCTTTTCCTTGTACGACAACTACAAGAGAAGTACCTAACTAACAGTAAACCCCTCTACTTAGCTTTTGTAGACCTCGAGAAAGCCTTTGACAGAATGCTCCGCTCCATTATCTGGTGGGTTCTTAGAAAACTAGGTGTAGATGAATGGCTTGTGAGAGCTATACAAGCTATGTATAATGAAACAGTCAGTAAGGTTAGAATTAACAATGAATATTATGAAGAATTTAGTGTAAAAGTTGGTGTTCACCAAGGCTCTGTCCTTAGCCCCCTCCTATTTATTATTGCCCTTCAGGCTATAACAGAGGAGTTCAAGACTCCTATACATGGGTACTCCTATACGCAGATGATCTAACGCTCATAGCTGAATCGATGGCTGAACTAGAGAAGAAATTCCAAACATGGAAGCATGGCCTAGAATCAAAAGGCCTTAAAGTTAACTTGTCTAAGACTAAAGTCCTAGTTTGTAGAAAGGAAAATAAGGCACAGGTACCCTCAGGGAAATGGCCATGCTCAGTGTGTAGGAAAGGAGTAGGCAGAAATTCCATTTTATGTCCCAAATGCAAAGTATGGGTACATAAAAGATGTAGTGGATCACAGGTAAACTATCTAAGAACGTAGACTTTATATCTGGCCGATGCTCAGGTAGCAAGTGTCGACAGGATACTAGTTCCTTCTATTGCCCAGATGGTTCTACAGAAATAGTAGAGACTTTCCGTTACCTGGGTGACAAAATCAGCAGTGGTGGAGGGTGTTCTGAAACTACAGTAGCCAGAGTCAGAACAGAATGGAAAAAGTTCAGAGAGCTTATACCACTGTTGGCCACAAAAGGTTTCTCTCTAAAAATGAAAGGCAGATTGTATGATGCTTGTATATGAACAGCAATGCTACGTGGCAGTGAGACATGGGCATTACGTGCAGAGGACCTGCGTAGACTGGAAAGGAACGAAGCATGCATGCTCCGTTGGATGTGTAATAGTAATATACGTGAACGGCAAAGCATAAATGAACGAAGTGAGAAATTAGGAATAAGAGGGATCAGATGCTGTTTACTTGAGAGAAGACTTTGTCGGTATGGCCACGTGATGCGCATGAAAGACGACAGCTGTATAAAAAAGTGCAGGGTGATCAAAATTGATGGTAGTTACGGAGTAGGTAGACCCAGAAAAACCTGGGACGATCTGATAAATTCCGACCTTACACACTTGCACCTCTCTAAGACAATGTCACTGGACCGAGATCTTTGGCGCTATGCAGTAATACAGAAGACCCGCCTTGCCTATGTACGAAGCAAAACCTACAGTCAGTAGGTACCTCTTAATCAAATATACACCCCAATCCACTACCCCTACCCTATCCTCCCACTCCCACCAACACCACCCTCTCTCTGTAAAGTTGGTACCACAACATCCAGTCCAAATGAATGAGATCGAGATCGTGTAGGTGTCACGAGAAAAAACACACACAGTCCACGCTGTAATGTGGTCGTGTAGGTAACACAGTAAAAAGTTCCCAGTTCCACACTGTAAATGTGGTTGGCGTTAGGAAGGGCATCCAGCCGTAGAAAACCTGCCAGATAGTCCTATATGAGTGAGACACAGTCACCCGACCAACCTTGCCTCAAGTGGGACAACTCCCGTCTAACCCATGCTAGCATGGAAGATGGACGTTAAATGAAGATGATGATGATATATCTATCTACCCCTCTCTCTCTCATATATATATCCATATATATATATCATCATCATCGTTTAACGTCTATCTTCCACGTTAGCATGGGTTTAGAATATATATATATATATATATATTTGGAGGCACATGACTTAGTGGTTAGAGCATTGGGCTTGCAATCGAAAGATTGTGAGTTCAATTCTCAGACTGGGTGATGTGTTGTTTCCTTGAGCAAGACACTTTATTTCACATTGCTCCAATTTACTCAGCTGTAGAAATGAGATGATAGGGACTGGGGTCCCTATCATTCCACTGCAAAGTGGTCATGGAGGTGCCACGGCAAAAAAGCACCCAGCACTCACTGTAAATGAGGTTGGTGTTAGGAAGGGCATCCAGCTGTAGAAATCAAGCCAGAATCAGTTCCCGTCCCACCCTTGCAAGCAGGGAAAAGCGGTCGTAAAATGATGATGATGATGATATATATATAAATATATATATATATATATATAAATATATGAATATATGACACTTTTAATCCAATGCTGTAACAACTCTGCCAATTTGCTGCCAGGTATGATATTGAATGAAGGCTGTGAAGTAGTAGAGTCGTTAGAACCTTCGTTAAAATACTTTATGGTATTCGTTCTGGCCCTCTGCTCTCTGAGTTCAAATCCTGCTGAGGTCAATTTTGCCTTTCATCCATTCGAGGTCAATAAAAAAAGTACCAGTCTAGTACTGGGGTTGATACTTCTTATATATCTCTTTTTCTCTTCCTATCTCTGTCTATCTTTCTCTGGAAGAAATCTGCTGTACTCAGTCCTGGAGAGGAGATAGGTTCCGCGAGGTTTAAAAAGTACCCTAGAAACACTGTATGTCAATACAGCACCTGTATGACTCCCTCGGGAGTGATGGGACTGACTGTGTATACACCAGTCTATTGCTGGGGTCGAGTCTTCATCTAATCTCTGTCACTCTTTCTCCCTTTCTCTCCTTCTCTAGAAGGAATCAGCTGTATTCAGACCTGGAGTAGGGATCAGCTCTGTCAGGTTCAAAATGTCTAAGACAGGCTTTATATCACAACAGGACCCCTACAACTCCATCAAGACAGGCTGTATGTCACAACAGCACCCCTACAACTCCATCAGTAGTTACAGGTCCATCAAGACAGGCTGTATATCACAACAGCACCCCTACAAGTCCATCAAGACAGGCTGTATGTCACAACAGCACCCCTACAACTCCATCAGTAGTTACAGGTCCATCAAGACAGGCTGTATATCACAACAGCACCCCTACAACTCCATCAAGACAGGCTGTATGTCACAACAGCACCCCTACAACTCTATCAGGAGATACAGGTCCATCAAGACAGGCTGTATATCACAACAGCACCCCTACAACTCCAGTAGTTACAGGTCCATCAAGACAGGCTGTATATCACAACAGCACCCCTACAACTTGATCAGTAGTTACAGGTCCATCAAGACAGGCTGTATGTCACAACAGCACCCCTACAACTCCAGTAGTTACAGGTCCATCAAGACAGGCTGTATGTCACAGCAGCACCCCTACAACTCCAGTAGTTACAGGTCCATCAAGACAGGCTGTATATCACAACAGCACCCCTACAACTCCAGTAGTTACAGGTCCATCAAGACAGGCTGTATGTCACAACAGCACCCCTACAACTCCAGTAGTTACAGGTCCATCAAGACAAGCTGTATATCACAACAGCACCCCTACAACTCCAGTAGTTACAGGTCCATCAAGACAGGCTGTATATCACAACAGCACCCCTACAACTCCAGTAGTTACAGGTCCATCAAGACAGGCTGTATATCACAACAGCATCCCTACAACTCCATTAGTAGTTATGGGACCATGTATGCACCAGTCTATTGCCGGGGTTGATTTTCCATCTAATCTCTGTCTCTCTTCCTCTCTGTCATTCTTCCTCTCTCTCCTTCTCTGGAAGAAGTCGGCTGTGTACAGACCTGAATGGGAGATTGGCTCCACCAGGTTTAAAAATTGCCCTAGATACACCCTATGCCAGCCAATATGGGGCTCCTACAATACCCTCAGGGGTATAGGGATTATGCAAGCATGATACTGACTAAAGCATAACGCTGGTTGGTTTCGATGTTGCTTTTTAGGGATGTAACTCAACACCTTGAGTAATGTCATGTAAAGATGTTAGCACGTTCACACATTGAGAGAAAGATATCTTAGAATGATGGCACATCAGTGATTAGATCCAGAGATACTTATCTCAATGTAGCAACACAGAATTCTGTCTGATAATTAGCGCTGATATGATGATGGGTGTTGGCTGAAGGTAGCAAATTACAGGTAGCATGTTACGTAGGTTAAACCCTTTCATTAGAATATTCCTAATGAAAGGCACTGCCCATGATTTAGAAGATATTCTAGAAAAGAATTTATAAGCATTTAATAATATAACTAAATGTCTCGTTATAAAGCTAGTGTCTGGAACATAACTTAATAAAGGTTCTTACATAAAATTTTGGTGGAAGGTTTTTAGATAGATATAGGATAAGGATAAAGATCCCATAACTCCTTGTGGAGTCATAGAGGGCCTGTCATATGGTGTGTCGGGAGAGCCCAACCCTCTCCAAGTTTGAACACAGTCGATTATTTCTTTAGAGGAAGAATCAACCCCAGTACTGGACTGGTACTTTTAAATACTTTGTACCAGAGAACCAAGAAAAGGGATTTAGATAGCTGGGTAATATGAAATAGATAAATAAATAGACATTATATAGATATAAATCTCTCTCTCTATATATATATATATATATATTGTTATACTTTGGGAGGGTCATGTTGCCAATAAGAAACACACGCACCAGTTGCTTTCACTTCAATTTATTATATATTTATAAATTTAGGAATTTATAAATTTCCGGTTGGTTGGTTGGTTCCACAACCAGATGGTTGTTTATATATTGTCAAAGGTCTTTCGTCACAAATTCTGTGACCTCTTCAGTGACTGGGATTCTTTTCTTTGTTTTTTGTGCCTCTCCTTTGTTCTGTCCTACGCCATCTTGTTTATATATATAAATGTCCTACGCCATCTTGTATATATATATATATAAATGAATAAAAATAATGAATAAAAACAAAGAAACAGTTCCTTATATTAAAAAATTCGTCATTTTACGATCGTTTGTAGGATATATATGTGTGTTTTTCATCGAAAAAAATTTTGAATAGATCTTCTCTTTTCATGATATTTGGATTACATTGAGTTCTTCATACGGATTGGACACTACCGTATATTTTGGTAGATTTATCTACGTATATATCATCATCATCATCATCGTTTAACGTCCATATTCCACGCTCGCATGGGTTTGGACGGGAGTTTTCCCACTTGAGGCAAGAGTGGTTGTCTTGCTCGCATAGGACTGTCTGGTGGGTTTTCTATGGCTGGATGCCCTTCCTAACACCAACCACGTTTACAGTGTGGAACTGGGAGGTTTTTACCATGTTACCTACCTGGGCATTACGGTCAGCAGCGATTTGCGTTGGACGAGGCACGTCTCTAAAATTGTCAAGAGGGCCGAGGGTGTCTTAGCATCACTCAGCAAGACCTTTGTCAGCCGCTCTCCAGATATCTATTTAAGGCTGTATACAGCTATGGTGCGACCACACTTAGAATTTGCATCACCAGTCTGGAACCCCTATCTTGCTCAGGACATTGACCGCCTGGAAACTGTTGAGAGACGTGCAACCAAGCGAATACCCTCCATCAGGCATCTACCATACTCTGAGCGCCTTGCTTCCCTGGGCATGGATTCATTGAAGCTCCGACGCCTGGCAACTGACTTGGTAAACACCCACAAAATTGTTAACCATGTTGCCAACAACAACCCTGAGTACCTTTTCGATTTCCATGTGTCTAACACACGTGGACATGCCCACAAAGTAAGAAAACAGCACAGCTCCCATGACTTTCGGAAACATTTTTTCACGCTCAGAGTTGCTGAAGCATGGAACAAACTACCTGCATCAGTTGTTAGCTGTCGAGACACTGCATCCTTTAAGGCCTCCATGCTTCCCGAGATCCGCCAACAGAACAGCTAACACATACACACATGTACTTCCCTGACATTTGTGTATTATTCTATGTACTATATTGACGAGTTGTAGTGCACCTGAGCACTTTACACAATAATTTCATTATTATTATTATTATATATATAAAGTGTTAAAAACAATCAAATTTTAGTTTAGAACATTTATCTGCTGACAATTGTTTCTTCCAGAGGGAAGTCTGGAATCAGCGGTAACTGGCTAGTACTT
>OZ024762.1:16897691-16917691 GCA_964016885.1 Eledone cirrhosa
TGGAACAAACTACCTGCATCAGTTGTTAGCTGTCGAGACACTGCATCCTTTAAAACCTCCATGGAACAAACTACCTGCATCAGTTATTAGCTGTCGAGACACTGCATCCTTCAAAACCTCCATGCTTCCTGAAATTCACCAACACTACACCTGACCCCCCCCCCCCCTCCACACACATGCACACATGTATCTGTTTGTATATCATGACTCATACACTGTTCATTTTCATTTGTACATTATTCTATGTACTATACATGCACTTTTGATGAGTTGTAGTGCACTTGAGCACTGTACACAATAATTTTCATTATATTATATTATATCTCCATGCCACCCCATCCTACCCGACCCAACCTTCATAAAATAATTTCCAAAGAAAAAAATTGAAGTAATTCCCTGATTAACTGGTAAACCATTAGAGATAAGGGGATTGAAATATTTTGCCAGATGAAATCAAGATAAACACGATAAGATTAACATGACAAACACAACAGTTATTCTCTCATTCTTTTGAAATATGTAAAATACCTGAGAACAATCAGATGAACACATCCCTTTAGACTGAGATATTTTGTGAAGGTTTGCTGGCATATTGTACATTTGCAGAGTTGTTTACATCTTGGAGGAGAATTCTTTACAATGTTCATTTAGACAGAAATACTAATAATTATTTCTACTTTTGGCACAAGGCCAGCAATTACAGCAGTACATTACTGGTACTTTATTTTATCGACCCCGTAAGGATGAAAGGCAAAGTTAACCTCGACAGAATTTGAACTCAGAATGTAAAGGGCTGTAACTCTATGCTGCATAGCATGGCATCCGACCCTCTACCGATACTGCCAATCCACCGCCCTCAGATAATAATAATTATTTCTACTTTTGGCACAAGGCCAGCAATTACCCCAGTACATTACTGGTACTTTATTCTATCGACCCTGTAAGGATGAAAGGCAAAGTTAACCTCGGCGGGATTTGAACTCTGAAGATAAAGGGCCGCAACTCTATGCTGCAAAGCATGGTGTCTGATACTCTACCGATTCTGAAAATTATTGTGTACAGTGCTCAGGTGCACTACAACTCATCAAAGGTGTATGTATAGTACATAGAATAATATACAAATGTCAGGAAAGTGAACAGTGTAGGAGTCATGATATACACACATGCATGTGTGTATGTATATATATATATATATATATATATATATATGTGAGACATGGGCAGCAACTGCAGAGGATATGCGACGGCTGGAGAGAAATGAGGCAAGGATGCTCCGTTGGATGTGCAGTGTGAATGTGCGTTAACGACCCAGCATGAATGTGTTGAGAGGGAAACTGTGTCTGAGAGTGATAGAATGTAGTGTGCGAGAGAGGAGACTGAGGTGGTATGGACATGTGATGCGCATGGAGGATGACCGATGGGTGAAGAAGTGCCAGGAAATTTCCAGTTGAAGGAAGACGTGGGAGAGGAAGACCACGAAAAACATGGGCGGAGGTGGTGAGAACAGACCTCAGATCGCTGAAGCTCACGGTGGAGATGACGAAGGACCGTGACAAGTGGAGAGATGCTGAATAAGACCCGTCCCACCCTTGCAAGCAGGGAAGAGCGGACGTAAAATGATGATGATGATGATACAAAGTTTTTTCAGCTTTTGTTTACAAACAGCGGAGAATTTGAAATTAGATAATCAAAAATACAATGGTGGCATATTTTGACTAAGTAAATTAGAGATGTGGGTTTGTGACCCTCATCTCTAATGCTCATTCACTTTTCCATTTCTGTGGGTTTTTATACCTCCAAATTATTAGGATAATTTACTTAGTCAAAAATACAACAGTGGCACTATTATTTTCAATATATATATATATTATTGCTCAGGTGCATTACAACTCATCAAAGGTGCATGTATAGTACATAGAATAATGTACAAATGTAAGAAAAGTGAACAGTGTAGGAGTCATGATATACACACACACATATATATATATATACTAGCAGTGGTACCCGGCGTTTCACGGGATAAGGTATTTTGGAATGTGGGCCGCCAACAGACCTAATCGTGGAAAAATTGCATGCCTGGACAATATGTAAAGAACATAAACCGAATACTCTGATGGCTGGACGATCTTTAGGATTTTCCTCGATGAAGCAGGAAATATGCAGGTTTTCATCTAATGTGAGCCCTAGGGGATCAAGAAAATGAATTTTTTGTATGTGCATAATATGCCTTGAAATTTTGGGAAAATCGGCTAGACGTACCGCCTCAAAAAAGCCCTAAAAAGCTGAAAAAATAAAGTTTTTCACCTAATGCGGGCCCTAGGCCATAAAAAAGTTGGATTTTCTTTGCTCATGGAATGAAGAAGAGACTGACTAATACATCGTTACAATTTCAAGGAAATCGGTCTGACCTAACGCCTCAAAAAACCCCTAAAAACCTGAAAAAACGCAGTTTTTCAACTAATGCGAACCCTAGGGGATCAAAAAGTTGAATTTCTTTATGTGCATAACACTCCCCGAAACATAAGTAAAACACATGTAAAGTTTGAAAAAAGTCGGTTGGGTACTTCTCGAGTTTTAGGGATTCAAACTCACAGACACACACAGACAGACATCCTCAGGGAAGTGAAAGTGACGTAATGCAAACAGGCAGACATACAGACAGATATTATAAGGGTGCGACGTTATATGTATGTATCTATCTAAAAAGAGAAAGACTAAGAATTATAGAGAGAGATCGCTAAATCGCCTAATGCGGTCTCTAGGGCATTGAAAATTTGAAATTTATTTTGCTCAGAACACTCCCTGAAACATAAGTATTACATGTGTAAAATTTGAAAACAGTCGGTTGGGTGCTTCTCGAGTTTTAGGGATTCAAACTCACACACACACAGACAGACATCCTCAGTTTTATATATATAGATAATCGAAGAAATTGAAGAAAGAGAAGCAGGCCGTTAAAATATATTTATAAGGTGCTTTTACATATGTTACACCCAAGTTGGGCTCCTCGGAGGCTCAGAGGAAAGTAAAGGGTTTAATTGGGAACACCAAGATATGAATTTTGATGTTAAAATCGTATTCATACCCATTCAGGGTTCCTATTTAAAACCTTTACTTTCCTCTGAGCCTCCGAGGAGCCCAACTTCGGCGTAACATATGTAAGAGCACCTTATAAATATATTTTAACCATCTACTTCTCTTTCTCCAATTTCTTCGATTATAATTGCTCTGCTTAAATTCACACACTAAATATTAACGCTTCTAATGTTTACCCCTGTCTGCACAAGCATTGAGCACTAAAGCAACTGCTTATGGCAATTAATTATCTGTATCGTCTCCTTCTATAACACTTCTTCTCTCTATTCTCTCTCACGATACTGTAGCATTTTATTATAGAGTTACGACCCTTGCCATTTCTGAGTTCAAATCCCGCCGAGGTTAACTTTGCCTTTCATCTTTACAGGGTCGATAAAATAAAGTACCAGTAATGTACTGGGTAATTTCTGGCCTTGTGCCAATAGTAGAAACAATTATATATATATATATATATATAGTATATATATATATAGTATATATATATATAGTATATATATATATAGTATATATATATATAGTATATATATATATAGTATATATATATATATATATATATATATATATATATATATATATATATATATATATATATATGAGAATAAACGTGCTGCGTGGTTGCTAATGGGTTACATATGAATAAAGTTAGTCCTTCATCAGTGATCTTCCAACCATCATTGGTATTTCATCGCTTTAAAGACCATATACCTCCGGTTGGTGCGAGCAACAGCTAAAAAAAGTCGTTGGGACACGTAAATAAAGGGGACACGAGTGTAAACAAACAAAGATGGTGAAGCAATGAAAAGTGAGGAAGAAGTATATATTTTCATTTATTTAATATCATAGTATATATATATATATATATATATATATATATATATATACTATGATATTAAATAAATGGAAACTATATTTATAAAACCATATTTATTTTATTATATATATTTCAAGGGAAACGAAGACACCATTGGTGCGCTTTCATCAGATAAAATACAAAGTTTGTTTTATAAATAGAGACATACCCATGAAAATCATACCTTATCGGTTGGAAATTCAATATATTTTTCATTTTTCATTTCATTTCATTTTACGTCCGCTTTTCCCTGCTAGCAAGGGTGGGACGGGAACTGATTCTGGCTTGATTTCTACAGCTGGATGCCCTTCCTAACACCAACCTCATTTACAGTGAGTGCTGGGTGCTTTTTTGCCGTGGCACCTCCACGACCACTTTGCAGTGGAATGATATGGACCCCCAGTCCCTATCATCTCATTTCTACAGCTGAGTAAACTGGAGCAATGTGAAATAAAGTGTCTTGCTCAAGGAAACAACACATCACCCGGTCTGAGAATTGAACTCACAACCTTTCGATTGCAAGCCCAATGCTCTAACCATTAAGCCATGTGCCTCCATTATAATATATATATATTATTGTGTACAGTGCTCAGGTGCACTACAACTCATCAAAGGTGCATGTATAGTACATAGAACAATGTACTAATGTCAAGAGAGTGAACAGTTTAACATTTATTTCCTATGCTTGCATGGGCTTGACGGGATGTCACATACTGACATTAGACAAGACAGGTCATCCTGCCTTGCCAATAACACTGTTTTTTTTTTGTTTTTTTTTTTGAGAGGGAAGTGGGGGAGGCTTGGCTTTCTATAGCTGGATGCCTATGGGGGTGCCCTTTCTAGTACCAACCAACCCAGTCAGTTCAAGACTTGTGCAACCCTTTCTAGCAGGGAGTAGGGTTGTCGGGTGGACGTTAAACGGCGCTAATGATGATGATGATGATGATGATGATGATGATGACAATAATATTTTACATCCCGCTTTCAACAATCTACCTGAATATACTTCATATAGGTTTTTACCATATATGGTAATATGCTTAATGTAATACCAATTCTGTCGGGGGGAGGGTTCTCACCTCCCAAAATATCTGTCGAGACATTAAAGGTGTAATATTTCTGTGGTAACCGAACCCTACGTACCCAAGGTAATTCATAAGCCCACTCCGCCCCTTCCCCTGCCTCATAATACCTCCACCTCCACCACCTTCTAAACCCCCAATCTTCCTCCCTGGGGGTGGGGTGTCAAGCCAGTCCTTCAGATAATTTCAAAGATGGCCACCCCTCCCCCTCTCCGATCCATGCAAGGTATGTAACTTTTATGTTGTTTCCATCAAAAGATATATATATATATATATACACATATATAGTATATATATATATATATAAACATATATAGTATATATATACACACACATATATAGTATATATATATATACACATATATAGTATATATATATACACATATATAGTATATATATATATATATAAACATATATAGTATATATATACACACACATATATAGTATATATATATATACACATATATAGTATATATATATACACATATATAGTATATATATATACACATATATAGTATATATATATACACATATATAGTATATATATATACACATATATAGTATATATATATATATATAAACATATATAGTATATATATACACACACATATATAGTATATATATATATACACATATATAGTATATATATATACACACACATATATAGTATATATATACACACACATATATAGTATATATATATACACATATATAGTATATATATATACACACACACATATATAGTATATATATATATACACATATATAGTATATATATATATACACATATATAGTATATATATATACACATATATAGTATATATATATACACACACACATATATAGTATATATATATATACACATATATAGTATATATATATACACATATATAGTATATATATATATACATATATAGTATATATACACATATATAGTATATATACATATATACACATATATAGTATATATACACATATATAGTATATATACATATATACACATATATAGTATATATGTACACACAGACATATATAGTATATATATATATATAGTGTATATATACAGACATATATAGTATATATATGTACACATATATAGTATATATATATATACACATATATAGTATATATACATATATACACATATATAGTATATATATACACACAGACATATATCGTATATATATATATATACACACATATAGTATATACATATACACAAACACACACACACACATATATATATACACTCATATACAATATATATATATATACACACACACACACATATATATATACACTCATATACAATATATATATATATATATACACACACAATCACACACATATATACAATATATATATACACACACATAATATTCCTACATATTAAAGACCCCCCCCCAAAAAAAAAATTATATTAAAAAATGCAGAATTAAACAAGCATTTGGTAAATATGAACCCCACCCCACCTCATATCTACCCCCTTCTTAGCCTACCTCACCCCACCACATCTACCCCCTTCTCAGCCCACCCCCACTATATCTATCCCCCTTCTTAGCCTAGCCTAACCCCACCCACCCCTTCTAAACCTACCCCTTCTTAGCCTACCTCACCCCACCCCCTTCTAAACCTACCCCACCACTCTTCATAGCCTACCTCACCCCCACCGCCTTCTCAGCCCACCCCCACTGTATCCACCCCCTTCTTAGCCTAGCCTCACCCACCCCTTCTAAACCTACCCCATCATATCTAACCCCCCCCCCCCATCTAACCCCTTCTCAGCCCACCCCCACAATATCTCCCACCCCCATCAATATCTACCCCTACACCACCCTGTCAAACAAGAGATGCAACTTTGTAAAAAGTTATTGCTGATTATGAAACTTTATGAGAAATACTAAGTCTCACTCTCTCTCTCTCTCTCTCTCACTCACACACTCTCTCTCTCTCCCTCAGGTGTTATCTCACTCTCACAGTTGCTATATCTCTCTCTCCCTCTCTCATCTGCTATCTCACTTTCTCTCTCTCTCTCTCTTTCTGGTTTGCCCCCAGAAAATAATAATAATAATAATAAATATAAAAATAAGTAAATAATAATAACAATAATTTTTTCCAGCATTGGCAGAGGGCCCAGCAATTTGTGGGAAGGGGATCTTTTGGAGTAACATTACTCAGCAGGGTGCGTAGCTCGGAGATGAGGGAGTCACTAAAAGTAGAGCTGTTACTTCTCCGCCTCAAGAGAGATCACAGCTCTGGTATTACAGACATGTAGTTAGAATGTCTCAGGAAAGGATTGCTGGACAGGCTTTTACAGGTAAAAACCAACTGGCAAACCTATGTTGAGGCTGTTAACTATATTTAACCCTTTACCATTTACATTACTCTATATATACTATTGTATTTTCACAGTAAAGGCTTTACCTCACATAATATCTCACATAACATTTACATTACTCTTTATATACTATTGTATTTTCACAGTAAAGGCTTTACCTCACATAATATCTCACATAACATTTACATTACTCTATATATACTATTGTATTTTCATGGTAAAGGCTTTACCTCACATAATATCTCATAACATTTACATTACTCCATATATACTATTGTATTTTCATGGTAAAGGCTTTACCTCACATAATATCTCACATAACATTTACATTACTCTATATATACTATTGTATTTTCATGGTAAAGGCTTTACCTCACATAATATCTCACATAACATTTACATTACTCTTTATATACTATTGTATTTTCATGGTAAAGGCTTTACCTCACATAATATCTCACATAACATTTACATTACTCTATATATACTATTGTATTTTCATGGTAAAGGCTTTACCTCACATAATATCTCACATAACATTTACATTACTCTATATATACTATTGTATTTTCATGGTAAAGGCTTTACCTCACATAATATCTCATAACATTTACATTACTCCATATATACTATTGTATTTTCACAGTAAAGGCTTTACCTCACATAATATCTCACATAACATTTACATTACTCTATATATACTATTGTATTTTCATGGTAAAGGCTTTACCTCACATAATATCTCACATAACATTTACATTACTCTATATATACTATTGTATTTTCATGGTAAAGGCTTTACCTCACATAATATCTCATAACATTTACATTACTCCATATATACTATTGTATTTTCATGGTAAAGGCTTTACCTCACATAACATTTACATTACTCTATATATACTATTGTATTTTCATGGTAAAGGCTTTACCTCACATAATATCTCACATAACATTTACATTACTCTTTATATACTATTGTATTTTCATGGTAAAGGCTTTACCTCACATAATATCTCACATAACATTTACATTACTCTATATATACTATTGTATTTTCATGGTAAAGGCTTTACCTCACATAATATCTCACATAACATTTACATTACTCTATATATACTATTGTATTTTCATGGTAAAGACTTTACCTCACATAATATCTCACATAACATTTACATTACTCTATATATACTATTGTATTTTCACAGTAAAGGCTTTACCTCACATAATAGTGAATCTATGAGATTTTGATATAATTTATTTTCAGAACAATACCTTAACATCAGTATGAGTGGCCGGTTACATCTAATTTGAATAGAAAGAGGTGAGAGAATTCTGGCTGGATATAGTCGGTTTAAATGCTAAAGGGTTAAGTTAACATAATTCAATATACACATATATATATTATACATATATTATATATATATATATATATATATACGTGTGTATGTTTGTGATCATTTTGGTGCCACAACAAAAAGTTCCCAGTCCACATTGTAAATGTGGTTGTGAAGGAATCATGAGAGAAAGCACTCAGGACACACTGTAAATGTGGTTGGCATTAGAAAGGACATCCAGTTGTAGAAACTAAGCCCAAACCAGTTCTTTATGACCAAGATACAGTCATCTGATCTGGCTTGTCTCACAGTGGTACAACTCGTCCAACCCATGCTGGCATGGAAAACTGGATGTTAAACACTGATGATAATGATGATGATTATATATATATATATATATATATATATATATATATATATATATATATATCGTTTCTGAATTTGTTTAGCAAGATTCTTTATCTGAAATCGTGTGTTGAAACCGATATTGTTATACTTTGGGAGGGTCATGTTGCCAATAAGAAACACACGCACCAGTTGCTTTCACTTCAATTTATTATATATTTATAAATTTACAAATCTACAAACTTATAAATTTCTGAAAAAGGTTGTGAGTTCAATTCTCAGACCGAGTGATGTATTGTTTCCTTGAGCAAGACACTTTATTTCACATTGCTCCAGTTTACTCAGCTGTAGAAATGAGATGATAGGGACTGGGGTCCCTATCATTCCACTGCAAAGTGGTCGTGGAGGTGCCACGGCAAAAAAGCACCCAGAACTCACTGTAAATGAGGTTGGTGTTAGGAAGGGCATCCAGCTGTAGAAATCAAGCCAAAATCAGTTACCGTCCCACCCTTGCAAGCAGGGAAAAAGCGGATGTAAAATGAAATGAGGATGAAATGATGATGATATATATATATACACCTGAATGCATGTATACGTGTATGTATGTACACATGTGCTTCCTAATTTTTTATAATTTTATAATTTTCTATATAATTTTTCTATAATAATTTTTTATATATTTTCTCTCTTATGTATATTTCCCGTTAATTTTCCAGCCTCACTTTCAATTTTAATAGATTTTCAATTTCGTATTTTCATATATTTCATAACCCCTCTGTCTGATGAACGAACTAAACATATGTTGACATTTTCTGGGGTCCTGAAACCTTTGGTAAATGGAGTAGTTATATTTTGTGTTGTTCACTTTCTAATTAAATATATATATATAGTAATAATAATAAATTTGAAGACTAAAATACAAAGAGGGCTCGATAAGGATTTTTGAAATATTTACTTCTGCGTTCACAGATTGACTTTTTTAGTTTCAGAAGATCCCGTTAAGGGTGAAAGCACTGCTTCTTTACTTAAACTTTAATCTGTTATTTTAATAAATATATATATATATCATCATCATTTTACGTTCATTCTTCCACGCTAGCATGGGTTAGACAGGTTGTCCTGTTGTGGGCAGCGTCTGGTCTGCTGACCTTGTCTTGCTCATACGGGAACTGATTCTGGCTTGATTTCTACAGCTTGATGCCCTTCCTAACACCAACCTCATTTACAGTGAGTGCTGGGTGCTTTTTTGCCGTGGCACCTCTACGACCACTTTGCAGTGGGAGGGTGTGGGGGCATATTGTCTATATGCTTCAGTTTCAGCTTGTACTCATGGGAAGTCTGGTCTTCTGTATTACTGCGTGACGCCAGAGGTCACGGTCCTGTGACATTGTCTTTGGGAGGTGTAATTGGGTAAGGTCGGCTTTTACCACCTCATTCCAGATCTTCTTGGGTCTCCCCACTCCGCGACTTCCATCGACTTCTAGGGCTCTGCACCTTTTTATGCAGCTGTCATCCTTCATACGCATCACATGTCCATACCAACGCAACCTCCTCTCCTGCACACAGCATTTGATTCCTCTTATGTTCAGTCTCTCTCTCAATATATATATATATATATAATATAACCAAATATACACCCCAATCCACTACCCCTACCCTATCCTCCCACTCCCACCAACACCACCCTCTCTCTGTAAAGTTGGTACCACAACATCCAGTCCAAATAAATGAGATGATCGAGATCGAGATCGTGTAGGTGTCACGACAAAAAAAGCACACAGTCCACACTGTAATGTGGCCGTGTATGTAACACGGTAAAAAGTTCCCAGTCCACACTGTAAATGTGGTTGGTGTTAGGAAGGGCATCCAGCCGTAGAAAACCTGCCAGATAGTCCTATATGAGCGAGACATGGTCACTCAACCAACCTTGCCTCAAGTGGGACAACTCCCATCTAACCCATGCTAGTGTGGAAGATGGACGTTAAATGAAGATGATGATGATGATGATGATGTTGACGATGATGATATATATATATATAAACGTATTCATAAATTTGGCAGACAAACTCTGTTCACCCTTTTTTATGCTAACATGGAAAGCAGACATTAAACGATGAGGATGATGGGTGGAAGGGAACAGCTGGGTTTATACGTAGAGCTTGTTTAATTATTTTTATAGTTAAACCTGCGTTTGTAGCAGCTTACAATAAATAAGCTAACATACTTCCGAATATACATACATTTATATTTGTATTGCTTTCCTTACACAAGACATGGGATAGACGCGGGGATGTGGGGTAGGGTGGGGCATGGAAGGGGGGAGAGGGGAACGTGGTGGGGTGTGTGTGTAGTGGTGGTGGAGGCAAGGCAGCATTGTACTAAGAAAGAAGCCGAGAGCTAAACACTGGCGCTAAAGAAATGGGGCGTTACCAAAATGGTTAGCAACTACATAAGATGGAAATTCTAAATACCCCCCCCCCCCCCCCCAAAAAAAAAAGCCGGGTTGAGCGATGGGGGAGAGCGACAGATAGAGGGGTTTTTTACACATCACCATATCTGATTTCATAGCCGTATTCTTTTAAAGACAGATATATCTTAATTATGGTACAGCAGAAGAAACCCCTTAAAAATATGGCCCCTAGGAAGACTCCACCCATCCACCCACCCAAACCTAGACAGACAATAGGAGTTACTTAACGTACAAACAATCCCCTTCTATTTCTTGTTTGGGTGAAAATTCTTTAGGGGTTTTTTTTTCTTTAATTCTTTAACCCCTAACAATATGTTTGCTACTCTTTCAAGGAACACACACACACAAATATATATATACATATAAAACATATATATATTATTATATATATATATATATATATATATATATATATATATATATATATATATATTATATGTATCATCATCATCATCATTTCATTTTACGTCCGCTTTTTCCCTGCTTGCAAGGGTGGGACGGGAACTGATTTTGGCTTGATTTCTACAGCTGGATGCCCTTCCTAACACCAACCTCATTTACAGTGAGTGTTGGGTGCTTTTTTGCCGTGGCACCTCCACGACCGCTTTGCAGTGGAATGTTAGGGACCCCAGTCCTATCATCTCATTTCTACAGCTGAGTAAACTGGAGCAATGTGAAATAAAGTGTCTTGCTCAAGGAAACAACACATCACCTGGTCTGAGAATTGAACTCACAACCTTTCAATTGCAAGGCCAATGCTCTAACTACTAAGCCATGTATGTTTGTGTGTATATATATATATGTGTGTGTGTGTGTGTATGTATCAACATCATCATCATATATAATATATATATATATATATATATAATTGTTACCAAGACGACCTAACAGTTTGTCTTGTTTACTCTCTTTTAGATATATTTTTTACTATATTTGGAATACCCTTATTTTCTGTATCAGTTGAGATCCTGTCTCTATTTTTGTACTCCTGAAGAATAGCTAAAGCCCAACACATCAAACTTTCCTTCCCCTTTCCCCATAAAAAGCGTGAAACTAATAAGACTTTTTATACCTCTGTTTATTGTTTTCTTTAACTATATATATATATTGACAGGCTGAATGAGTTGGGGCCCAGAACCCAACGAAACTTGAGTACCTATTTATGTCACTGTTGTAATTATTTATACTAAACTCTTCCTTTGGACTGAGTTCTCTTACTCTTGGATATTTCTAGCAAACTTTTACTAAAGTATATATGTAAAAGGTAAACAGAAATAACAACACAATCGGTACAGTATATGGAAGGGATATATATATATATATAATGAAGGCACATGGCTTAGAGGTTAGAGCATTGGCTTTACAATCGAAAGGTTGTGAGTTCAATTCTCAGACCGGGTGATGTGTTGATTCCTTGAGCAAGACACTTTATTTCACATTGCTCCAGTTTACTCAGCTGTAGAAATGATATTATAGTGACAGGGGTCCCTATCATTCCACTGCAAAGTGGTCGTGGAGGTGCCACGGCAAAAAAGCACCCAACACTCACTGTAAATGAGGTTGGTGTTAGGAAGGGCATCCAGCTGTAGAAATCAAGCCAGAATCAGTTCCCGTCCCACCCTTGCACGTTGAAGAAATTCTATATCGTAGATTTCTATAATTGAAATTTACCATTCAGTACTCAAAATAGTTTCGATTGCGTCTTGACGCAGATCATTTTTTCAATTTCACCCACAATTACGCAAAAAATAGATAAAACTCAATATTTTACGATTTTTCTCTGTCATTTAAACTGCTAAACTCTTTCCACTACCATTCAAAATCTATACAACTTCATACTTTCTGCTACTTTCTCTTTCCAAGCTTGATGGTGATACTGTCCGTTTTACTCTATAATATCATCTGCTTTCCTCCTCTATCGACAACCCACACATTTTGCTACTTTCTCTTTTATACTTCAAACTTACTGATTTATTTCCAAATGCATACAAACACACACTCACTTCAATTAAACAACGTGCGGGATTTATAACTACAAACATTTGCCATTTGCAACATGTACATAAAACAATTCCTTTCTTAAAAATTTCAGTTCATTTTATTTGTTTCAATTTCTATACACTTTACACAAATATTTTCACATGTATGTAAACAACTTCTTTTCTTACAAATCTCACTTCATTTTCTCTCTTTTAACTCGCGTTTCAATACACTTTACACACTCTGTCGCTATACTTACCTAAACAATTTCTTTCAACTCCAAATATTTGTTTCTTTTCCTTCCACGGTCAAAATTTTTCCCCATTTCATTCACATTACAATTTCTATCTTTAAGTAACTCCCTACTGTCTTAAATTTAGAAAACACATATCCTCTGAGGTTACTAAACCTGCTAGAAACAGCAGCTAACTCTCCCCTATATCACACCACTCCCTACTGTCTTAAATTTAGAAAACACATATCCTCTATGAGGTCACTAAACCTGCTAGAAACAACAGCTAACTCTCCCTCATATCACAACCCTCCCTACTGTCTTAAATTTAGAAAACACACAGACAACCATGCAGAACAACTCCATCGCAGCTCTGTTGTTTGGCTGGCATCGTCTACGTGCGTGTTGCGCAAGTACTGTGAAACAGTAAATTTCAACACTTTTTTGCACAGAGATAATATCCATAGGCGAAACTACAATTGTCACTGTTGGCGCAGCTCATGCTTCCAGGTCTGCAATTCATTCACCCAGTGCCTGGCAGACAAAAGAGTGCTGCCATAAAATGGGTGGTGCAACCTAACTTTGGTAACTTAATGACCCCGAGCAACGCCGGGATTTAATGCTAGTATATATATATTAGTGTCTGGTTGGTGATAGGAAGGGCATCCAACCATAAAAAGTTTCCAAACAAACAGTGAGGAGGGCTTTTCAACAACTGTGTTATAGACATGACAACTTCTCTAATGTTGGTGATCTACGGGATAAACTATCACCCATTACACTCTGTAAAGTGGTTGGTAATAGAAAGGGCATCCATATATATATATATATGTCTCAACATGAATAGACCTGTTATTTTTATTTAAAGACATTTTTTCCAATTCCACCCCGCTCGTCCCTTCAATCATCATCATCGTTTTCTCATTCTTTCTTCTGATGAAGGACTAGCATCTGAAACGTTAAGACCCTCTTCCTGCTATATCAAGCGTTAACCTAATATATCCCTTCCATATACTGTACCGATTGTGTTGTTATTTCTGTTTACCTTTCATATATATATATATATATATATATATATATATATATATATATATATAACGAAGGAAATGTGGTAAGGAACCAGGTGGACCATAACGCACCAAAGTACTCAATACTTAGGGTAGTAGAGTGGGTAATAGGAACCAGTAAGACCCCGAATTAGCCGTCGAAACGGCTTGAGCTCAATCGTTGGGGTCTTACTGGTTCTTATTATATATATATATATATATATATACACACACATATACATATATATATACACACACACACAAATTCAAAAAGAATTTAAATAGTAGTATTGGTAATAGTAGTAGTAGCAGCAGTAGTAGTAGTAGCAGAGGTAGTAGTAGCAGTAGTAGCAGCAGCAGTAATAGCAGTAGTAGTACCTAAGCCAGGTATGTGTGTGTTTGACTGTCAGTGTAATTAAAAAAGCCCCCTCCCTCCACCCTGTCTGTCGTGTAAGGGGATATGTTAAAAACTTCACAACATATCTTACATCATAACATCTACACACTCCTTATACTAGATGTGTACACACATACACACAACTTTGTACACATAAATAAATACACATACACACACACATATATATATATACATGTGTAGACATATATATACGTATGCATGTGTGTGTATGAATGCATAATGATATATATATATACATAAATATATATATATATATATATATATATATATACATATACCATATATATATATCATCATCATCATCGTTTAACGTCTATCTTCCACGTTAGCATGGGTTTAGACGGGAATTGTCCCACGTGAAGCAAGATTGGTTGTCTCGCGCGTATAGGACTGACTGTCTGGCAGGTTTTCTACGGCTGGATGCCCTTCCTAACACCAACCACGTTTACAGTGTGGACTGGGAGGTTTTTACCATGTTACCCACACGGCCACATTACAGCGTGGACTGTGTGTTTTTTTGTTGTGACACCTACACGATCTCATTTATTTAGGACTGGAATATATATATAATATATAATATATATATATATATATATAGTAATAATAATAAATGTGACGACTAAAATCCAAAGAGGGCTCGATAAGGATAAATATATATCAAATATATAAGAACCGTAGAGCAAATATTTATTAAAATAACAGATTAAAGTTTAAGCAAAAGATCGCTGCTTTCACCCTTAACGGGATCTTCTGAAACTAAAACAGTTTCAGAAGATCCCATTAAGGTTGAAAGCAGCGATTCGTTGCTTAAACTTTAATCTGTTATTTTAAATATATATATATATATATATATATTTTAAATATATATATTATTTTAAATATATATATATATATATATAGTGAAGGCGTGTGGCTGAGTGGTTAGAGAATTGGATTCGCAATCGTAAGGTTGTGAGTTCGATTCCTGGACCAGGCGATGCGTTATGTCCTTGAGCAAGACACTTTATTTCACGTTGCTCCTTCTACCTGGAGTTGCGACCGATAGATAGTATTAGCAATTGGAAAGACCAACGGAAACATTGTTCCCTTGGTCCGATTTGACGAAAGTCGATCGTTCCTATATATATATATATATATATTATTGTGTACAGTGCTCAGGTGCACTACAACTCATCAAAGGTGCACATATAGTACATAGAATAATGTACAAATGTCAGGAAAGTGAACAGTGTAAGAGTCATGGTATACATGCATGCGTGTGTATGGAGGGGAAATATCAGGTGTAGTGTTGGTGAATTTCAGGAAGCATGGAGGTTTTAAAGGCTATATGTATATATGTGTTTGTGTATAAATGTATAGATATAGGTGTATGTGTGTGTGTGCATATATATATATATATACTGTAGTAAAAGTTTGGTAGAAATATCCAAGAGTAAGAGTACTCAGTCCATAGGACGAGGTTAGTATAAATAATTACAACAGTGATATAAACAAGTACTTAAGATTTGTTGGGTTTTGGGCCCCAATTTATGACAGGCTGAATGAGTTGGGGTCCAGAACCCAACGGAACTTAAGTACCTGTTTATGTCACTGTTGTAATTATATATATATATATATATATAAAGGGTGTCCCTCAAAAATGTATACATACGTTGATTACCTGTATGGGCAGTATTTATTAGAATGCTGTTGAAGTGTGTATACATTTTTTGGGACACCTTGTATATAAATATATCAATATATATATATATATACTGTTGAAGTGTGTATACATTTTTTGGGACACCCTGTATATAAATATATACACACATACACCGACATATTTATAAATATATTTACTAAGAAGTATTCCTGTTTGAAAACATTCAGTGAATGTTTCTATATTACAGTAAATCCATGTTTGAGGATGTTAAAATAATAATAATAATAATAATGGGCCCCTATTATTTCGCTATATCTTCTTCATCCGATAATTTAGAAGAGAAATCAGTAACTTAATCTGAGTCTGGTAACATCTGTTTTTATCGTTGAAGGAATCCATCTGTAAAACTAGAATAAAATGCAACAAAGCTCTGAGAGAGAACCCTGTTCTTTTTGAGAAAAAAAAACCTAAAAAAAACCCCTCAGAACCTCCTACCCTTAAAAAACCCTACTCCTTACATGCCAAACAAAAAAAACCCCTCCCAAAAACTAAAAAGGCCCCAAAGCTACAAATTCTTTATTTCTTCCTTACAAACCAATTATTAAAATTTGTTGCTACCTTTTATAACTTTCAATGGAGTATTAGAAAAGAACTTTTAATAATAATAATAATTGTTTCTACTTTTGGTACAAGGCCAGCAATTACCCCAGTGTATTACTGGTACTTTATTTCATTGACTCCCGTAGGGATGAAAGGCAAAGTTAACCTCGGCAGGATTTGAACTCAGACCATAAAGGGCCGTAAAAGTGTCAAAGCATGGCGTCCGACGCTCTACCGATACCGCCAATCCACCAATAATAATAATAATGAAATTATTGTGTACAGTGCTCAGGTGCACTACAACTCATTAAAGGTGCATGTATAGTACATAGAATAATGTACAAATGTCAGGGAAGTGAACAGTGTATGAGTCATGAAATACATGTGTGCGTGTGTATGGAGGGGGAGTATTAGATGCAGTGTTAAAAAACTAAAAAAAAAAATCCTAAGAGCCCCACCCCGTCAAAAACCCCTAAAATAGCCCCCAAGCCCTCAAAACTACAAATTCTTTAGTTGTTCTTTACAAAGCAATTTATAACATTTGTTGTTACCTGTTATAACTTTCAATGGAGTATAGAATGTTGATAGTCTCTCTCTCTCTCTAATATATACCTGGGTATATAGAGAGAGGTGAACATGTGGGGTGGACATGTGGACAGACATACTTGTAGGAGAGATGTAGGCAGACAGAGAGACAGACAGGCAGACATACAGACAGCCAGACATACATGTAGACAGACAGACAGACAGATAGACAGGCAGACAGACATGTAGACAGATAGAGAGACAGACATGTAGACAGACAGGCAGACAGACAGATAGACAGGCAGACATGTAGACAGACAGACAGGCAGACCGACATGTAGACAGACATGTAGACAGACAGATAGAGAGACAGGCAGACAGACAGACATGTAGACAGACAGACAGAGAGACAAACATGTAGGCAGACAGACAGAGAGACAGACATGTAGGCAGACAGACATGTAGACAGATAGAGAGACAGACATGTAGGCAGACAGACAGAGAGACAGACATGTAGGCAGACAGACATGTAGACAGAGAGACATGTAGACATGTAGACAGAGAGACATACATACAGAGAGACAGACAGACATGTAGACAGAGAGACAGACAGACATGTAGACAGAGAGACAGACAGACATGTAGACAGAGAGACAGACAGACATGTAGACAGACAGACATACATGTAGAGAGACAGGCAACAAGTATGTATTACATGATGTTAGTTTTAATTATTATTTACAAAACCTCAAGTATCAAATATAGGGTTACAGTTATTAGCTATAGAGAGTATGTCAATATATATATATATATATATATATATATATATATATATATATATACACATATATACATATATCATCATCATCATCATTTTAAATCCACTTTTCCCTGCTTGCAAGGGTGGGACGGGTCCTATTCAACACAGCATCTCTCCACTTGTCACGGTCCTTCGTCATCTACACCATGACCTTCAGCGATCTGAGGTCTGTTCTCACCACCTCCACCCATGTTTTTCGTGGTCTTCCTCTACATACATGCATATATATATATATATATATATATAGTTAATAATTGTTTCTACTTTTGGCACAAGGTCAGCAATTACCCAGTGCATTACTGGTACTTTATTTTTTATTGACCTCGTAAGGATGAAAGGCAAAGTCAACCTTGGCGGGATTTGAACTCAGATCGTAAAGGGACTAATAATAATAATAAATGTGAAGACTAAAATCAAAAGAGGGCTTGATAAGGGTGAAAGCAGCGATTCTTTGCTTAAACTTTAATCTGTTATTTTAATAAATATAAATATATACACATACATATACACATATATATATATATATCAATCCTTGCCAGCTTGGAAAATGGATGCTAAATAATTATATACAGGGTATACCCCCAAAATGTATACACATTTCAACACCATTCTAATCAAAGTATGTATACATTTTTTGGAGACACTTGTGTGTATATATATATATATATATATATATATATATATATGTGTGTGTGTGCATGTATATATATTTGTATATATGTTTGTAAGCATGTAATATATATATATATATATATATCATTATCTCAAGTTTCATTCACAAAATATATACTACAAGACACTAGGAAGTACTAGAAGTAGTAATAGTAGATGTGGGTTTGTGTTTTGTTAGTGTTACTTATTTATCTCTCCCCCACTATCATCAGCTATTTCATTAACAACTCACTATATATATATATATATATCATCATCACCATTTTACGTCCGTTCTTCCACGCTAGCATGGGTTAGACAGGTTGTCCTGTTGTGGGCAGCGTCTGGACGGCTGACCTTGTCTTGCTCATACGGGAACTGATTCTGGCTTGATTTCTACAGCTGGATGCCCTTCCTAACACCAACCTCATTTACAGTGAGTGCTGAGTGCTTTTTTGCTGTGGCACCTCCACGACCACTTTACAGTGGAATGATAGGGACCCCAGTCCCTATCATCTCATTTCTACAGCTGAGTAAACTGGAGCAATGTGAAATAAAGTGTCTTGCT
>OZ024762.1:16922691-16937691 GCA_964016885.1 Eledone cirrhosa
TACATTATTCTATGTACTATACATGCACCTTTGATGAGTTTTAGTGCACCTGAGCACTGTACACAATTAATTTTCATCCTATTATTATAATACATACATACATACATACATACATACATGGTGGCTGCCAACTCGTTTTCAAGTACGGCCACTACTTTATATCCATGTAGGAGAACCCCTACCAATGCGCTGAACGAGTATGACTTTTTAGTCCAGCCAGCGACTTGAAAACTCTGGTACAAACACTACACCTGTGACAATTATTGACACACAGTGCTGGGCCCATGGTACCATGTGACGACAAGTGCAGAGAGATCTCCAGATATAAAGCAATGCCTGTGCCGTGAAGCTTTTATAGTGAGCAAAGCCACTGCACAAAGCCAGTCCCACTCTCTTAACCAAGATGATATTTACCAAAAAGAAGAACAAGTCAACATCATTGGATACCATCAGGGTTGCAGGTGTTATATCAGAGTCTTCCTTCTCCTAGAATTCTGCCTTGACAAAGGCTAAGGGGTCATCTCTCCCGGTGATTTTGGATGGCCATTGACTCTTAAGAGCTCCTTTGCCCTTTGACAGGTTTTGTTTTTAGTCCTGCAGGATGTCCAAAGTCACCCTCCTCACCAAGAAACCTTGGTGGGGTTGCCAGTTTAGTCGCCAACGACCCGACCATGAGACAGGTTGTACAGGTTGTACATACATACATACATACAAATACCTGCCAGCATTATGGAATATCAACAGAGAAAAAGAGTAGGTGGGTTGTATAGGTACAGGTACACAGCAGAATATATATATACTCCACCCAGGTAGAAAAGAAATAAAACAACATAAAAATACATATAATTACATACTGTTGGAGCAGCTCAGGTAAACAGCAATAACCAAAAGGTAATAATATTCAAATTGAACCATTAAGAAGACAGATTATCACACTTACCTGAAAAGAGAAACAAAAAATATATATTAATTTAATATCAAACTGTGAAAATACCTTATAAAACAGTTTTAACCCTTTAGCATTTACATTACTCTATATATACTATTGTATTTTCACAGTAAAGGCTTTACCTCACATAATACCTCACATAACATTTACATTACTCTATATATACTATTGTATTTTCACAGTAAAGGCTTTACCTCACATAATACCTCACATAACATTTACATTACTCTATATTTACTATTGTATTTTCACAGTAAAGGCTTTACCTCACATAATACCTCACATAACATTTACATTACTCTATATTTACTATTGTATTTTCACAGTAAAGGCTTTACCTCACATAATATCTCACATAACATTTACATTACTCTATATATACTATTGTATTTTCACAGTAAAGGCTTTACCTCACATAATATCTCACATAACATTTACATTACTCTATATATACTATTGTATTTTCACAGTAAAGGCTTTACCTCACATAATACCTCACATAACATTTACATTACTCTATATATACTATTGTATTTTCACAGTAAAGGCTTTACCTTACATAATATCTCACATAACATTTACATTACTCTATATATACTATTGTATTTTCACAGTAAAGGCTTTACCTCACATAATATCTCATATAACATTTACATTACTCTATATATACTATTGTATTTTCACAGTAAAGGCTTTACCTCACATAACATTTACATTACTCTATATATACTATTGTATTTTCACAGTAAAGGCTTTACTTCACATAATATCTCACATAACATTTATATTACTCTATATATACTATTGTATTTTCATGGTAAAGGCTTTATTTTACACAATTATTTGACATAATATTGAATCTACGAGATTTTGTGATTATTTATTTTGCAAACAATACCTTAACATAAGTATGAGCACCATCTGAACATAATGTGTTGATTAGCTGTCTCAGCTTATAAACGGGGGAGGGGGGGGGGTGAATTTTGGGGATGGACAGGTGATGTGTATAAATGATGATCATTGGGTGAATAATAACCCCCAAACTAAATAATATTTGTTTTTAATTTAGACACAAAGTCAATTTCTGATTTAAACAGAAGGCCAATAAGTTGGGAGAAGAGATAAATTGATTGCATCCACCTCAGTATTTTACTAGTACTTTGTTTTATCGGACCCACCTGATGGATAAAAGTCAAAGTTGACATAGGCAGGATTTGAGCTCAGAACATAGAAAGTCACTAGACCCCTGTGACCCGTTGGGTCACGTTCACTTAAAAATTACTTTTTAAAATCATGATCACTTTAAAATAATTTTAAAATAATTAAAATATATACAGACATGTATATAATGTAAAATGAAATTTTCAATCTACTCTCTCACAACCATTATCTATTTCTCTCTATCTTTCTCTTTCTCCATTTATGAAGGTACCCGGAAAAATCCCGTATCTTGGGAACCCGAGCTATGATTTATGCGAAACTTGTTTTATTTCATTTGTATTCCCATTTCAGGGTCAATTTTCTTTCAAATTATTTTCCCATTATGCACCGTTTCGGCTGTATTAAATTACAGACAAGCACACAATCACAGAGTTTTAGTAGTATCTAGATAACAAAATACTGCAATGAATTATCATCCGATGCTCTACTGATTATTCCCCCCTCCCATTAAACTGATCTAATAACACAGCTGCTGCCACCTCTCAACAAACAAAGATGTGTGTATTTGATAAAGGAAAGATTGTTAAAATTTACATTTGTTGATTATCATCTCAAGTAAAAACTTACAGACATAATTATTTAATGAGTCAATTAAGAAACTAAACAGTTGTGTTATTTCTATCACAATATAACCACACATGTATAGCTGTGTGGTTAACGATGTTTGTTTTGTAACCACACAGTTTCAGGTTCAATCCTGCTGTGTGGTATATTGAGCAAATGTCTTCTACTACAGCTTTAACCCTTTAGCAAATACTTTTGTATTTTCATGGTCGAGGCTTTACCTCACATAATATCTCACATAACATTTACATTACTCTATATATACTATTGTATTTTCACAGTAAAGGCTTTACCTTACATAATATCTCACATAACATTTACATTACTCTATATTTACTATTGTATTTTCATGGTAAAGGCTTTACCTCACATAATATTGAATCTATGAGATTTTGGTATTATTTATTTTGATAACAATACCTTAACATCAGTATGAGTGGCTAGTTATGGCTGGTTTAAATGTTAAAGAGTTAAGTTGACCAATGTCTTGTATCTTCTACTGTATGTTTAATACCAGATGTAATAGTTTAATACCAGATGTATTAGTATTGTAATACCAAATTTAGTAAAATGGAGAACTAATATAGTTCAATACCAGATGTAATATCTACTAAAATGGAGAAATAGTTTAATACCAGATGTAATGTCCATTTAATACCAGATGTAATCTTCAGTAAAATGGAGGACTAAGATAGTTTAATACCAGCTGTGATAATAATTTAATACCAGATATAATGTCCATTTAATACCAGATGTAATCTTCAGTAAAATGGAGGACTAAGATAGTTTAATACCAGCTGTGATAATTTAATACCAGATGTAATGTCCATTTAATACCAGATGTAATCTTCAGTAAAATGGAGGACTAAGATAGTTTAATACCAGCTGTGATAATTTAATACCAGATGTAATGTCCATTTAATACCAGATGTAATCTCTAGTTAGAAAAAATAAGGAAGTCTGTTTTCTCAAGGGAGTCAAACTAAAGAAAACATTGATAAATAAAGAGAAAATATTTTTTTGTTGTTGTTTGTGGTGGTGGGGATGGTGGGGATATTGGTGGTGGTGGTAGTGGGGATATTGGTGGTGGTGGTGTTGGTGATGTTGGTGGTGGGGATGGTGGTAGTGGTGGTGGTGGGGATATTGGTGATGGTAGTGGTGGTGGTAGTGGGGATGGTGGGGATATTGGTGTTGGTGGTGGTATGATAGGCTGGTTGTGGTGATGTTGATGGTGTTGGTGGTGGTGGTGGTGGGGGGGGGGGGGGGGGGGGGGGGGTTGCTGATGGTAGTGGTGGTGGTGGTGATGCTGGTGGTGTTGTTGTTGTTGGTGCCGGTAGTATGCTGGTGTTGTACTATAGACAGGTAGATACCAAATATGTATACTGTTATTAAAACCTTCCACCATAATACAGGTCAACCTTATCACACTGAATCTCCCTGAGAACTTCTATAGACACACATGGATGTGAAATGTTCAACCACTTGTATATTAAATGGAACTGATTGCAGTATATACACATACACTCACACACACATACATATACACACATATATATATATATATACACACACACATATACACGCACATACACACACACCCACATGTCTGTGGAATACTCAGCCACTTACACATTAATGACATGAACAGGCTGTTGTATTGTTTGAACACATGGTACACTCATTGTTAGAAGCAACAGTAGTACAACAACAACAACAATAACCCCCCCCCCCCCAATAAACCCAACAACAACACCATCACCACCATCAAACCACTACCACCCACAACATCACCAACACCAACACAACAACAACACCACCGACACCACCAACACAACAACACCGACACCACCAACACAACAACAACACCACCAACACCACCACCAACACCCACAACAACAACAACATATCTATTATCACCAATCACATCTGTCTCCTTCTTGTAAAAATTATTATTTCTGTATTAACCAATCAGAAGCCAGTATTATGGGAAATGTTGTCAATATGTTGAAAAAAGAAAATCTCAGATCAATTTAAAAGGTCAATTTTCCTTCTATAGTCTTCCTGTCCTTGTATCAACCTATAGGTCAACTTCTCCCCATTAGAGTCCTCCAGTCCTTGTATCAACTTATAGGTCAACTTCCCCCTATTAGAGTCCTCCTGTCCTTGTATGTACTTATAGGCCAACTGATCCCTACTAGAGTCCTCCTGTCCTTAGCTCAACTTATAGGTCAACTGATCCCTACTAGAGTCCTCCTGTCCTTAGCTCAACTTATAGGTCAACTGATCCCTGCTAGAGTCCTCCTGTCCTTAGCTCAACTTATAGGTCAACTGATCCCTGCTAGAGTCCTCCTGTCCTTAGCTTAACTTATAGGTCAACTGATCCCTGCTAGAGTCCTCCTGTCCTTAGCTCAACTTATAGGTCAACTGATCCCTGCTAGAGTCCTCCTGTCCTTAGCTCAACTTATAGGTCAACTGATCCCTGCTAGAGTCCTCCTGTCCTTATCTCAACTTATAGGTCAACTGATCCCTGCTAGAGTCCTCCTGTCCTTAGCTTAACTTATAGGTCAACTGATCCTGCTAGAGCCCTCCTGTCCTTAGCTCAACTTATAAGTCAACTGATCCCTGCTAGAGTCTTCCTGTCCTTAGCTCAACTTATAGATCAACTGATCTCATTCAATATCAATTTTCAACATAAACACATACAAACACACAAACACTCAACACATACACAGTTACAAACACATACAAACACACACAACCACCACAACACACACACATACTTAATAAGCTGCCAAGAAAATTGAGAGATCTGGATGGTGTAGACGTGGATGTTTTCTTCAAGAAACATCGTGACACCCTTGCTATCCAGGATCCTGGATGAACCCACAGCACGGTACGAAGGTAACCCAAGGGCAGCAACAATGAACTCCCTCCTACACCAATGGCCAGCCAACACAGGCTGGAGATAGAACATGTAGCAACAAGGGCGGTGCCCCAACATGGCCTCAGCCAGATGGTTGGAACAGGTAAAAGAGTAAAAGGGTATCCAGGTAAAATACCATTATAACGAATTTTTCAGTATAACATTTTTTCAATCCCCGAGGTAATAACAAACAAACGCTCGATTTGTTTCGGTCAATCTCGTTAGAAAGAATTTTACGTTACAACAAATTTTTTTTATACACCTTGAATTTCATTATAACAGAATTTTACTGTATATATATGTATATATATATGTGTGTGTTTATACATACATACACATATATATATAGTAATAATAATAAATTTGAAGACTAAAATCCAAAGTTTCAGAAGATCCCGTTAAGGGTGAAAGCAGTGATTCTTTGCTTAAACTTTAATCTGTTATTTTAATAAATATATATATATATGTGTGTGTGTGTGTGTTTATACATATATACATATATATATGTAGATAAATCTACCAAAATATACGGTAGTGTCCAATCCGTATGAAGAACTCAATGTAATCCAGATATAGAAGATATCATGAAAAGAGAAGATACATTCAAAAATTTACGATAAAAGTCATAGGAAAACAGTCAAGATAATTTGTGTGTGTGTGTGTTTATACATATATATGTGTGTGTGTCTGTTTATATATATATACTAGCCAAATCACCCGCGCCCTGCTGCGTTTCACACATTTTTTTTGAAAGAAAATGATGATTGATTTTAAATCAGTGATATAATTTACTCAATGTAAAATGTAATGCAAGAAAAAATGGAAAACATTATTCTTTGTAATATATCAAATCAAAATTACATTATTAAATCTTATTCTTATTTTGTTTCTTGTAAATAATGTTTTTCAAAATATCAATTCAAAACTTTTGTGAATAGGCATCATATCTTGTCATTTACCTATGACTTTTATCGTAAATTTTTGAATGCATCTTCTCTTTTCATGATATCTTCTATATCTGGATTATATTGAGTTCTTCATACGGATTGGACACTACCGTATATTTTGGTAGATTTATCTACATATATATATGTATATATGTATAAACACCCACACACCCACACACACACACACACATACATATATTTATTAAAATAACATTTCATATAAATCAAAGGGAAAACATTTTCAGCATGAGTTTGTGCCCCCAGGGAACCCTTTGATTAAAATTAAATATACTTATCCAAGTACCCTGGGCAATGTAGTTTCAGAATATATATGGTTATAGGGGTCTATCTCCAAAACCATATAAGGAGTTTGTGAACAAACAAACAGGAATACAACTTTATATATATTTCTATATATGTGTGAGTGTGTGTTTATATATATATATTTCTATATATGTGTGTGTGTGTGTGTGTTTATATATATATATGTGTGTGTGTGTGTGTGTTTATATATATATATGTGTGTGTGTGTGTTTATATATATATATTTACACACACCTCTCCAAGACAATGTCACTGGACCGAGATCTTTGGCGCTACACATTAATACAAAAGACCCGCCTTGCCTAAGTACAAAGCGAAACCTACAGTCAGTAGGCACCTCTTAACCAAATATACACCCCCATCCCACTACCCCTACTCCACCAACACCACCCCTTTCTCTGTAAAGTTATGTTGGTACCACAACATCCAGTCCTAAATAAATGAGGTCGTGTAGGTGTCACGACAAAAAAACACACAGTCCACGCTGTAATGTGGCCGTGTAGGTAACACGGTAAAAACCTCCCAGTCCACACTGTAAACGTGGTTGGTGTTAGGAAGGGCATCCAGCCGTAGAAAACCTGCCAGATAGTCCTATACGACCAAGACGACCAATCTTGCCCCAACTGGGATCATTCCCGTCTAAACCCATGCTAGCGAGGAAGATAGACGTTAAACAATGATGATGATGATGATCATCATCATCGTTTTACGTCCGTTCTTCCACGCTAGCATGGGTTAGACGGGTTGTCCTGTTGTGGGCAGTGTCTGGTCGGCTGACCATGCCTTGCTCATACAGGAACTGATTTGGCTTGATTTCTACAGCTGGATGCCTTTCCTAACACCAACCTCATTTACAGTGAGTGCTGGGTACTTTTTTTCCGTGGCGCCTATATGTGTTTTCAAAGAAACTTATATATACTGTAACAAGATAGGGTGAAGATACAGGGTGGTGTGTGTGTGTGTGTAGGTGGGGGGGGGGGGTGAAGATACAGGGAGAACAGGCAGGGTGGGGTGGGGGCTTTACCTAATTCTTGGTCCACAGTATGATACAAGTTCTCGAATATTTAATGTAAAATACACATGAAAGATTTTTCAAAACTTTTTAACATTTGTTGATAACTGATATTCGAGACTATATAATCTTCCCCTCTTCCCATGGAAAATTCTATTTTTAAAGAATATCTTTAAATGTTGCAGCTTGTTAAGACTACTTGTAGCAAAGGTGTGGAGATGTAGCGTGGCTAAATGGTTAAGGGGTTTCGTTCGCAATCATGATGTCCACGGTTCAATCCCACTGTATGGCATCTTGGGCAAGTGTCATTTGCTATAGCTTCAAGTCGACCCATGCCTGTTGAATAAGATTTGGTAGAGTTAACCCTTTAGTATTTACATTACTCTATATATACTATTGTATTTTCATGGTAAAGGCTTTACCTCACATAATATCTCACATAACATTTACATTGCTCTATATATACTATTGTATTTTCATGGTAAAGTCTTTACCTCACATAATATCTCACATAACATTTACATTGCTCTATATATACTATTGTATTTTCACAATAAAGGCTTTACCTCACATAACATATACATTTGTACCTTGAGATAAAAAGGACAGATCCTGAACACTATAGATCTTGCCTGCAATCAGACCTGGACACAATGCAGCAATGGATCACTGACTGGCAACTCAAGCTAGCTGTGGACAAGTGCACCACCATGCATTTTGGGAGTAAAAACCCAGTGTCCACATACTCCCTCCACAACTCTAATATCAAGAAGTCTTATTGTGAACATGACCTGGGCATTACTGTCAGCAGCGATTTGCGTTGGACGAAGCACGTCTCTAAAATTGTCAAGAAGGCCGAGAGTGTGTCTTAGTATCAATCAGCAAGACCTTTGTCAGCTGCTCTCCAGCTATCTATTTAAAGCTGTACATAGCTATGGTGCAGCCACACTTAGAATTTGCATCACCAGTCTGGAACCCCTATCTTGCTCAGAACATTGACCGCCTGGAAACTGTTCAGAGACGTGCAACCAAGCGAATACCCTCCATCAGGCATCTACCATACTCTGAGCGCCTTGCTTCCCTGGGCATGGATACATTGAAGCTCCGACGTCTGGCAACTTACTTGGTAAACACCCACAAAATTGTTAACCATGTTGCCAACAACAACCCTGAGTACCTTTTTGATCTCCATGTGTCTAACACACGTGGGCATGCCCACAAAGTCAGAAAACAGCACAGTTCCCATGACTTTCGGAAACATTTTTTCACGCTCAGAGTTGCTGAAGCATGTAACAAACTACCAGCATCAGTTATTAGATGTTGAGACACTGCATCCTTTAAAACCTCCATGCTTCCTGAGATTCGCCTACACTACACCTAATATTCCCCCTCCATACACATACACACATGTATATCATGACTCATCCACTATTCACTTCCCTGACATTTGTATATTATTCTATGTTCTATACATGCACCTTTGACGAGTTGTAGTGCACCTGAGCACTGTACACAATAATTTCATTATTATTATTATTACTCTATATATACTATTGTATTTTCACAGTAAATGCTTTACCTCACATAATATCTCACAACATTTACATTACTCTATATATACTATTGTATTTTCACAGTAAAGGCTTTACCTCACATAATACCTCACACATTACTCTAGATATACTATTGTATTTTCATGGTAAATACTTTATTTCACATAATTACCTCACATGATATTGAATCTGTGAGATTTTGATGTTATTTATTTTGAGAACAATACAGCTCACAAGAAATGACAGAGCTATGATCCTCTAGATGTGTGGTGTGAACACTGAGGATAATGTCAGCTCAACTGAGCTCCTGAAAAGACTCCTGATCAATGACCTTGAGGATGTGGTTCACATGAGTCACATGTGCTGGTAAGGTCATGTTGAGTGTAGCGAGGGCTGGAAGATGCTGGTACGGCCATGTTGAGTGTAGCGAGGGCTGGAAGATGCTGGTACGGCCATGTTGAGTATAGCGAGGGCTGGAAGATGCTGGTATGGTCATGTTGAGTGTAGCGAAGGCTGGAAGATGCTGGTACGGCCATGTTGAGTGTAGCGAGGGCTGGAAGATGCTGGTATGGTCATGTTGAGTGTAGCGAGGGCTGGAAGATGCTGGTATGGTCATGTTGAGTGTAGCGAGGGCTGGAAGATGCTGGTATGGTCATGTTGAGTGTAGCGAGGGCTGGAAGATGCTGGTATGGTCATGTTGAGTGTAGCGAGGGCTGGAAGATGCTGGTATGGTCATGTTGAGTGTAGCGAAGGCTGGAAGATGCTGGTATGGTCATGTTGAGTGTAGCGAGGGCTGGAAGATGCTGGTATGGTCATGTTGAGTGTAGAGAGGGCTGGAAGATGCTGGTATGGTCATGTTGAGTGTAGCGAGGGCTGGAAGATGCTGGTATGGTCATGTTGAGTGTAGCGAGGGCTGGAAGATGCTGGTATGGTCATGTTGAGTGTAGCGAGGGCTGGAAGATGCTGGTATGGTCATGTTGAGTGTAGCGAGGGCTGGAAGATGCTGGTATGGCCATGTTGAGTGTAGCGAGGGCTGGAAGATGCTGGTATGGCCATGTTGAGTATAGCGAGGGCTGGAAGATGCTGGTATGGTCATGTTGAGTGTAGCGAAGGCTGGAAGATGCTGGTACGGCCATGTTGAGTGTAGCAAGGGCTGGAAGATGCTGGTACGGCCATGTTGAGTGTAGCAAGGGCTGGAAGATGCTGGTACGGCCATGTTGAGTGTAGCAAGGGCTGGAAGATGCTGGTACGGCCATGTTGAGTGTAGCAAGGGCTGGATCAACATAACGATGAATGTTACTCCAGGAAGACCAAAAAGGACTTGGATGAAGGATGTCCGTCGGGATCAAGCTAGGCTTGGCCTGGCCCAAGTGAGACCGGTGGACAGAAACATAAGGAGTGGGAGGGACACTAAGGAGCACTGTCAGGCAGGGCCCACCCCTACTTTGGGATTAATAGTGTCCTGTATAATAAAAAAAATGGATGATGATGATGGTGACCCTAACATCAGTATCAGTGGCCAGCGACCAGTTTCAATAGAAAGAGGTGAGAGAATTCTGGCCGGATATGGCCGGTTTAAGTGCTAAAGGGTTAAGGGGAGACTATTTGAAATCTCACAGCCAATGGACTAGACTGGACCGTACAAGTAATTCAAATGACCAGCATTGTTGCATACTGGGTCATACTAAATCTCCCTGAGAATAACATAACGGATACTTGTATTTTCCTGGACATGTTGACAGATATAAACAATTTTCCTGGACATGTTGACAGATATAAACAATTTTCCTGGATATGTTGACAAATATAAACAATTTTCCTGGACAGGTTGATAGATGTAAACAATTTTCCTGGACATGTTGACAAATATAAACAATTTTCATGGACATGTTGACAAGTATAAACAATTTTCATGGACATGTTGACAAATATAAACAATTTTCCTGGACATGTTGACAGATATAAACAATTTTCCTGGACATGACAAATATAAACAATTTTCATGGACATGTTGACAAGTATAAACAATTTTCATGGATATGTTGACAAGTATAAACAATTTTCCTGGATATGTCGCCATTTCCTAACCACTGCTGGGAAGATACTTCAGCTGACACAGTGCTGGTGCCATGATAAAATCCATACAGCAGAGTGTAGGCATTTTTGGGGGGACACTCTATATATACATGATATCATCATCATCATCATTTTTTTACGTCCGCTTTTCCCTGCTTGCAAGGGTGGGACGGGTTTTATTCAGCACAGCATCTCTCCACTTGTCACGGTCCTTCGTCATCTCCACCGTGAGCTTCAGCGATCTGAGGTCTGTTCTCACCACCTCCGCCCATGTTTTTTGTGGTCTACCTCTACCACGTCTTCCTTCAACTGGCATTTCCTGGCACCTCTTCACCCATCGGTCATCCTCCATGCACATCACATGTCCATACCACCTCAGTCTGCTCTCTCACACACATTCATGCTGGGTCGTTCACGCACATTGACATTGCACATCCAACGGAGCATGCTTGCCTCATTTCTCTCCAGCCGTCGCATATCCTCTGCAGTTGCTGCCCATGTCTCAGTACCATGCAGCATCACGCTCCTCACACAGGCATCATATAACCAGCCTTTCGTATGCAGGGAGAAACCCTTCTTCAGCAGCCGAGGAAGCAGCTCCCTAAACTTCTTCCAACCCGTCCTTATTCTAGATACTATGGCCTTGAAACACCCCTCTCCCATGCTAATCTGATCTCCTAGGTACTGGAAGCTATCCACCACTTCTATAGCACCCGCCTGCATTTGAAAAATGTTTCTATCAATGCGACTTCTACTCTCTAATTTCCCTGTACATCTACCGCATACGTATTTCTCCCTACCTGCTAGTTTGCCTGCTATCCCACTACATCTCTTGTGTACCCAGGATCTGCATTGTGTACATTTTATAGAATTTATGCCAGTTCCTTTTCTGCATATCGAACATGGCCATTTCCCTGACGGAATCAGAGTTTTGTCCTCTTTTCTACTCATCAACACTTTTGTCTGAGCTAGGTTCACTCTCAGTCCTCTTGCTTCCAACTGCTGCTTCCATAGCCAGAATTGATGTACTCCTACTTGTATCTGGAATTCCTCCTCACTAAACTCCATTCCTACCCTGACTTTACTGACAGCACCTCTGTACAAAGTTTGCACTGTCCTCACAAGCCATTCCTCAACACCTAGTTTCCTTAGGGACCACCAGATGACAGATCGAGGTACCCTATCAAAGGCCTTCTCTAGGTCAACAAAGGCTAAATATAGTGGTTTATTTTTCTCTAAGAACCTCTCTTGTAATTGTCTCACCAAGAAGTGGGCATCTGTTGTACTCTTCCCAGGCACAAAACCAAACTGCATCTCATCTAGTTTGACCCTTTCTCTAATTAGTTGTGCTAATATCCCTTCTGCCACTTTCATAACTTGATCCATCAGTTTTATACCCCTATAATTGCTCCTCTCCAGAGCATTCCCTTTACCTTTGTAGCAATTTATGAGAATACTGCTGCACCAGTCTTTGGGTATGACACCACCATATATAGCCTGATTGATGATGCATGCAACCAGTTTAGTGCCTACGTCCCCTGATGCCTTCAGCATCTCAGCAACTATCCCTGATGGTCCAGCAGCCTTACCGTTTTTCATTTCCTTAATCGCCTCTTGGACCCTATATTCGTCAATCTCAATAGCTGGTCCCTCTGTCGGATCTACTGAGGGTAATTTCTCTCTCTCCCATTCGTTCTCCACATTCATCAGTCTCTCATAATGACATTTCCAGGCCTCCTTTTTCTGATCATTCGTGACACTAAGTAAACCGGCATCATTCCGGACACATTTATCTCCAACAACATCCTGATTTGCATTAGTTTTATACCCCTATAATTGCTCCTCTACAATATATATATATATATATATATATATACATTATATCATTTCATTTCATTTCATTTTCATTTCATTTTCATTTCATTTTCATTTCATTTTATGTCCGCTTTTTCCCTGCTTGCAAGGGTGGGATGGGAACTGATTCTGGCTTGATTTCTACAGCTGGATGCCCTTCCTAACACCAACCTCATTTACAGTGAGGGCTGGGTGCTTTTTTGCCATGGCACCTCCACGTCCACTTTGCAGTGGAATGATAGGGACCCCAGTCCCTATCATCTCATTTCTACAGCTGAGTAAACTGGAGCAATGTGAAATAAAGTGTCTTGCTCAAGGAAACAACACATCACCCGGTCTGAGAATTGAACTCACAACCTTTCGATTGCAAGGCCAATGCTCTAACCACTAAGCAATGTGCCTCCTATTGGCAACCAGCCCACTCGCCGTAAGGCACCAATCACATTCTTTCTGACTTGACCACTGCCACGTCACAGTTCTTAACCATTTTGAATTCGTTTCTGGCGGGGATCATTTAAGAAAAATCTTCGTCCAAGTGAGTTTGTTTCCTGATGATTTCGAAGCTCGAGAATTTTTCCTTGATAAGATATTCCCAAAAGCGAATGAAACCCTAAGGGGTAGAAATGTAATCCTGGTATGTTTATATACATTTTTTCTTCTAACTTTAATTTTATACCTAATTCTGTATGGTTGACGATATATTTAATCGATTTCTACGTGCATTTGAAATGCTGGGTAAATATTCTATAGCTGTTGATCGCGAATAGATGGCTGTCGTTTATTTATCTATTATTTCTCCATAGGTGCCTTTTAATCTTATAGCCTGGTTTAATTGTTTTTTTGTGTGGTTGATTATGCTAATTGGGAGAGGAAATGGAGTATATATCTTATCAAATGATTCTATGGACATAATTTATAGTATATATCATCATCACCGTTTTACGTCCGTTCTTCCACGCTAGCATGGGTTAGACGAGTTGTCCTATTGTGGGTAGTGTCTGGTCGGCTGACCATGCCTTGCTCATACAGGAACTGATTTGGCTTGATTTCTACAGCTGGATGCCTTTCCTAACACTAACCTCATTTACAGTGAGTGCTGGGTGCTTTTTTGTGGCGCCTACACGTCCACTTTACAGTGTGGGCTGGGTGCTTTTTTGCCGTGGCACCTCCACGACCACCTTGCAGTGGGGTGTGTGGAGGCATATTGTCTATATGCTTCAGCTTGTACCCATGGGAGGTCGGGTACTCTGTATTACTGCGTGACGCCATGATCATGTCTCGAGCTATCTGCCGGCGAAACAATTGTAACACGCAATAAACTGAGTCCAGATGCATCACTGATTTTTCGTTTTTTTATACTATCCACACTCTACTCTGTATGAATATTGAGTGCTAATTTTGGCATACTGCCTGTGGAAGCACAATAGCTACCATTATACACAAGTATATATATATATATATATGTATATACACATATATGTATCTATATATCTATACAAACAGCCTTATGAACACCATGTGGTGTATATAAGACTGTTTGCTTCCAGACAAACCGAATATTAATAATATTATATTAT
>OZ024762.1:16942691-16950191 GCA_964016885.1 Eledone cirrhosa
CGAGGGCTGGATCAACACAGCGATGAATGTCAACCCACGAGACAGGAGAGACCCAGGAAGACCAGAAAGGACTTGGATGGAGGATGTCCGTCGGGATAAAGTTAGGCTTGGCCTGGCCCAAGTGAGACCGGTGGACAGAAACACATGGAGTGGGACACTAAGGAGCGCTGTCAGGCAGGGCCCACCCCTACTTAGGGATTAATAGTGTCCTGTATAATAAAAAAACTGGATGATAAGCTGTGTAACCAGGGAATAGCAGGGCTGACCTGGGGTTAAACAGTAACAGTACTAGCAAGGTGGTCACAGCTGGATTGGCCTTGATCATAGAGGCATACTTGACCAGGGCTGACCTAGGGTTAAACAACAACACTAGCAAGGAGGTCACAGTTGGATCAACCTTGACCATAGAGGCATACTTGACCAGGGCTGACCTAGGGTTAAACAACAACACTAGCAAGGAGGTCACAGTTGGATCAACCTTGATCATAGAGGCATACTTGACCAGGGCTGACCTAGGGTTAAACAACAACACTAGCAAGGTCACAGTTGGATCAACCTTGATCATAGAGGGATACTTGACCAGGGCTGACCTAGGGTTAAACAACAACACTAGCAAGGTCACAGTTGGATCAACCTTGATCATAGAGGCATACTTGACCAGGGCTGACCTAGGGTTAAACAACAACACTAGCAAGGAGGTCACAGTTGGATCAACCTTGATCATAGAGGCATACTTGACCAGGGCTGACCTAGGGTTAAACAACAACACTAGCAAGGAGGTCACAGTTGGATCAACCTTGATCATAGAGGCATACTTGACCAGGGCTGACCTAGGGTTAAACAACAACACTAGCAAGGAGGTCACAGTTGGATCAACCTTGATCATAGAGGCATACTTGACCAGGGCTGACCTAGGGTTAAACAACAACACTAGCAAGGAGGTCACAGTTGGATCAACCTTGATCATAGAGGCATACTTGACCAGGGCTGACCTAGGGTTAAACAACAATAACAACACTAGCAAGGAGGTCACAGTTGGATCAACCTTGACCAGGGCTGACCTGGGGTTAAACAACAATAACAACAATATTAGCAAGACAAGGAAGAAGCTTCTATTTAGTTGTTTGACCTGCTAAAAATAGCAGTCAAAAATGCCTCAAATCACACCTAAATACCTTGATATAATGTTTCAACTTACAACAAATGGTCCCTTTCTTCATAAATAACAATAATAATTATTATGTACAGTGCTCAGGTGCACTACAACTCATCAAAAGTGCATGTATAGTACATAAAATAATAATTCTACTTACAACTAACGGCCCTTTCTTCAGATAATTACAATTTGTTAATGAAATTCATGCCACTGTTGGCATGGAAACTAGTTTGACCCTTTAGTATTTACATTACTCTGTATATATATTATTGTATTTTCAGGTTAAAGGCTTTATCTCACATAATATCGAATCTATGAGATGTTGATTTTATTTATTTTGGGAACAATACCTTAACATCAGTATGAGTGGCTGGTTACAGCTGGTTTGAACAGAAAGAGGTGAGAGAATTCTGGCCGGATATGGCCGGTTTAAATCTCACATAACATTGAATCTATGAGATGTTGATATTATTTATTTTGACAACAATACCTTAACATCAGTATGAGTGGCTGGTTACAGCCGGTTTGAACAGAAAGAGGTGAGAGAATTCTGGCTGGATATGGCCGGTTTAAATGCTAAAGGGTTAGAGGAAATAGACAGTAATGGTGAAGTCCGCAGAATCATTGGAGTGTCAATCAAAATGACTTTACGTTCTGAGTTCAAATCCCACTGAGGTCAACTTTGCCTTTCATCCTTCCATGTTGCAGTTTTAAAAGGTTTTTTCAAGGTATGCTGTGTGTATACAGTTTACAATAGATACACTATCCCTGTGTGGACCTGGTTTACAACAGGTACACTGTATCCCTGTGTGGACCTGGTTTACAATAGGTACACTGTATCCCTCTGTGTACCTGGTTTACAATAGGTACACTGTATCCCTGTGTATCTGGTTTACAATAGGTACACTGTATCCCTGTGTGGACCTGGTTTACAATAGATTCACTGTATCCCTGTGTGTACCTGGTTTACAATAGGTACACTGTATCCCTGTGTGTATCTGGTTTACAATAGGTACACTGTATCCCTGTATACCTGGTTTACAATAGGTACACTGTATCCCAGTGTATACCTGGTTTACAACCGGTACACTGTATCCCTGTATACCTGGTTTACAACCGGTACACTGTATCCCTGTATACCTGGTTTACAACAGGTACACTGTATCTCTGTGTACCTCGTTTACAATAGGTACACTGTATCCCTGTGTGTACCTGGTTTACAATAGGTACACTGCATCCCTGTGTATATCTGGTTTACAATAGGTACACTGTATCCCTGTGTATATCTGGTTTACAATAGGTACACTGTATCCCTGTATATCTGGTTTACAATAGGTACACTGTATCCCTGTGGACCTGGTTTACAATAGGTACACTGTATCCCTATGTATATCTGGTTTACAATAGGTACACTATATCCCTGTGTATATCTGGTGTACAATAGGTACACTGTATCCCTGTGGACCTGGTTTACAATAGGTACACTGTATCCCTGTGTATACCTGGTTTACAACAGGTACACTGTATCCCTGTGTGTACCTGGTTTACAATAGGTACACTGTATCCCTGTGGACCTGGTTTACAACAGGTACACTGTATCCCTGTGGACCTCGTTTACAACAGGTACACTGTATCCCTGTGGACCTCGTTTACAACAGGTACACTGTATCCCTGTGGACCTCGTTTACAACAGGTACACTGTATCCCTGTGGACCTCGTTTACAACAGGTACACTGTATCCCTGTGGACCTCGTTTACAACAGGTACACTGTATCCCTGTGGACCTCGTTTACAACAGGTACACTGTATCCCTGTGGACCTCGTTTACAACAGGTACACTGTAACCCTGTGTATACCTGGTTTACAATAGGTACACTGTATCCCTGTGTGTACCTGGTTTACAATAGGTACACTGTATCCCTGTGGACCTGGTTTACAACAGGTACACTGTAACCCTGTGTATACCTGGTTTACAATAGGTACACTGTATCCCTGTGTGTACCTGGTTTACAATAGGTACACTGTATCCCTGTGGACCTGGTTTACAACAGGTACACTGTAACCCTGGGTATACCTGGTTTACAATAGGTACACTGTATCCGTGTACATGGTTTACAATAGGTAGACTGTATCCCTGTGTATATCTGGTTTACAACAGGTACACTGTATCCCTGTGTATATCAGGTTTACAACAGGTACACTGTATCCCTGTGTATATCAGGTTTACAACAGGTACACTGTATCCCTGTGTATATCAGGTTTACAACAGGTACACTGTATCCCTGTGTGTGGTCATGAAAGAGCTAACATCTAGTGAGATATTGAGTTGCGTAACATCTGATGTGACAGATGACATCTGTTGTGTCATCTATGTGTAACATCTCTTGTCAGCTGTGTGTGACATCAGTTGTGACAGCTGTGTGTCACATCAGTTGTGACAGCTGTAACATCTGTTGTGACAGCTATGTGTAACATCAGTTGTGACAGCTGTGTGTAATATCTGTTGTGACAGCTGTGTGTGACATCTGTTGTGACAGCTGTGTAACATCAGTTGTGACATATATGTGTAACATTTGTTGACAGCTGTGTGTGTAACATCAGTTGTGACAGCTGTGTGTAACATCAGTTGTGACAGCTGTGTAGAATCAGTTGTGACAGCTATGTGTAACATCAGTTGTGACAGCTATGTGTGACATCTGTGTGTAACATCAGTTGTGACAGCTATGCGTAACATCAGTTGTGTGTAACATCAGTTGTGACAGCTGTGTGTGACATCAGTTGTGACAGATGTGTGTGTAACATCTGTTGTGACAGATGTTTGTGTGACATCTGTTTTGACAGATGTGTGTGTGTGACATCTGTGTAGACTTGAAGGGGTACATGTTTACAGTGGTGTAATGTAGTGTGGTGTGTAGTGTAGTGTAGTGTAGTGTAGTGTAGTGTAGTGTAGTGTGGTGCAGTGTAATGTATTGTGGTGTGGTGTGATGTGGTGTGGTGTGGTGGTGTGGTGTGGTAGTGTGGTGTGGTGTGGTGTGGTGTGGTGTGGTGTGGTGTGGTGTAGTGTGGTGCAGTGTAGTGTGGTGTAGTGTAATGTATTGTGGTGTAGTGTGGTGTAGTGTAATGTATTGAGGTGTAGTGTGGTGTGGTGTGCTGTAGTGTAGTGTGGTGTGGTGCAGTGTAATGTATTGTGGTGTAGTGTAGTGTAGTGTAGTGTGGTGTGGTGTGGTTTAGTGTAATGTATTGTGGTGTAGTGTGGTGTGGTGTGATGTGGGGTGGTGTAGTGTAGTGGGTGCAGTGTGGTGTGGTGTAGTGTAGTGTGGTGTGTGGTGTGGTTTAGTGTAATGTATTGTGCTGTAGTGTAGTGTGGTGTGGTTTAGTGTAATGTATTGTGGTGTAGTGTAGTGTGGTGTAGTGTAGTGTGGTGTGGTTTAGTGTAATGTATTGTGGTGTAGTGTGGTGTGGTGTGATATGGGGTGGTGTAGTGTAGTGGGTGCAGTGTGTTGTGGTGTAGTGTAGTGTAGTGTGGTGTGGTTTAGTGTAATGTATTGTGCTGTAGTGTAGTGTGGTGTGGTTTAGTGTGGTGTAGTGTAGTGTGGTGTGGTTTAGTGTAATGTATTGTGGTGTGATGTAGTGTGGTGTGGTGTGTTTTGTAGTGTATTGTGTAGTGTGGTGTGGTGTAGTGTGATGTGGTGTAGTGTAGCGTGGTGTAGTGTGGTGTAGTGTAGTGTGGTGCAGTGTAATGTAGTGTGGAGTAGTATAGTGTAATGTAGTGTGGAGTAGTATGATGTAAGGTAGTGTAGTGTGGTGTCGTGTAGTGTGGAGTAGTGTGATGTAGTGTGGTGTAGTGGAGTGTAGTTTGATATAGTGTAGTGTGGTGTGGTGTGGTGTGGCGCGGCGCAGTGCAGCGCGGCGTGGCGCAGTGTGGTGTAGTATAATATAGTGTGGTGTAGTGTGGTGTTGTGTAGTGTAGTGTTGTGTGGTGTAGTGTGGTGTAGTGTGGTGTGGTGCAGTGGAGTGTAGTGTGGTGTGGTGTGGTGTAGTATAATATAGTGTAGTGTAGTGTAGTGTAGTGTAGTGTAGTGTAGTGTGGTGTAGTGTGGTGTGGTGTAGTGTAGTGTAGTATAGTGTGGTGTTGTGTAGTGTGGTGTGGTATAGTGTGGTTTAGTGTGGTGTAGTGTTGTGTAGTGTTGTGTGGTGTAGTGTTGTGTGGTGTAGTGTGGTGTAGTGTAGTGTAGTGTGGTGTAGCATGGTGTAACATGGTGTAGCGTGGTGTAGTGTAGCATGGTGTAGCGTGGTGTAGTGTAGTGTTGTGTGGTGTAGTGTTGTGTGGTGTAGTGTTGTGTTGTGTGGTGTAGTGTGGTGTTGTGTGGTGTAGTGTTGTGTTGTGTGGTGTAGTGTGGTGTAGTGTTGTGTTGTGTGGTGTAGTGTGGTGTAGTGTTGTGTTGTGTGGTGTTGTGTGGTGTGGTGTAGTGTGGTGTTGTGTGGTGTAGTGTGTTGTAATGTGGTGTAGTGTGTTGTAATGTGGTGTGGTTTTGTGTAGCATTGTGTGGTGTTGTGTAGCATTGTGTGGTGTTGTGTGGTGTAGTGTGTTGTAATGTGGTGTGGTGTTGTGTAGTGTGGAGTGGTGTTGTGTAGCGTGGTGTGGTGTGGTGTAGTGTGGTGTGGTGTAGTGTGGTGTGGTGTAGTGTGGTGTGGTGTAGTGTGGTGTGGTGTAGTGTGGTGTGGTGTAGTGTGGTGTGGTGTAGTGTGGTGTGGTGTAGTGTTGTGTAGTGTTGTGTGGTGTGGTGTTGTGTGGTGTAGTGTGTTGTAATGTGGTGTGGTGTAGTGTAGCATAGTGTGGTGTGGTGTCGTGTGATATGATGTAATGTTGTAGAGCTACATGTTGTGGTGGGGACCTACATGTGTTGTGTGTTGGAGTGCTACATGTTAAAGACTAGAACTAATCAGAATAGTAAAGTTAAACTTTAATAACCAACAATACATGGGACTACGTCATTCTAGTAGTAGTAGTAGTAGTGGTGGTGGTGGTGGTAGTGGTGGTGGTAGTAGTAGTGGTGGTGGTGGTAGCAGTAGTAATAATAATTGTAGTAGTGGTGGTAGTGGTAGTGGTACGGATGTATTAGTAGTAATAGTTGTAGAAATAGTGCAGGTGATAGTAGAAGTGGTGGTGGAGGTAGTAGTAGTGGTGGTGGTAGTAGTGGAGGTAGTAGTAGTGGTGGTGGTGGAGGTGGTAGTAGTAGAGGTAGTAGTAATGGTGGTAGTGGTAGTAGAGGTTGCAGTAGTGTTGGAGGTAGTAGTAGTTATAGTAGTAGTGGTGGTAGTAGTAGAGGTAGTGGTAATGGTGGTAGTAGTAGTAGAGGTTGCAGTAGTGTTGGAGGTAGTAGTAGTTATAGTAGTAGTGGTGGTAGTAGTAGAGGTAGTGGTAATGGTGGTAGTGGTAGTTGTAGTAGAGGTTGCAGTAGTGTTGGTGGTGTTGAAAGTAGTAGTAGTTATAGTAGTTGGGGTAGTAGTAATAGTAGTAGTGGTAGTTATAGTAGTAGTGGTGGTGGTGGTAGAGGTAGTAGTAATGGTAGTTGTTGTAGTAGTAGTGGTAGTAGTAGTAGTAGTAGTAGTAGTACAGACCACATGTCTAAGCTACAACAGAGGTTTATAGATGTCGGCTTTTGTACGATTGTATATATATATATATATATATATACATACATATATATATATATATGGTATGTATATAAATATATATATATATATATAGAGAGAGAGAGAGAGGGGGGGAGAGAGGGGGGAGAGACCTTCTTTTCAAACCTCCTAATTTTAATAAATAAACACACCATATACACACATACATCCAGACATACAGACATACACACACACAGACACACATACATACAGACATACACACACACACAGACACACACACACACAGAAAGGTGTATTCTAGTCCATATACAAGGTATGCACACATGTACTGCACATATATTGCACATGATTAATCCTCAACGCCACATGCATGCATAATTTTGTGCAGCAAACTTTGTAGAAATTGCACACATGGAAGAAGATTACATGAGAACAAAAAAAAATATGAAGAGACGCAAAGAGGAACCGAGCTATCATATATTATATGGATTGGCAGAATCGGTAGAGCGTCGGACGCCATGCTTTGAGGCATAGAGTTACGGCCCTTGCCATTCTGAGTTCAAATCCCGCCGAGGTTAACTTTGCCTTTCATCCTTACGGGGGTCGATAAAATAAAGTACCAGTAATGTATTGGTATAATTGCTGGCCTTGTGCCAAAAGTAGAAAATTATATGGATTGGCAGAATCGGTAGAGCGTCGGACGCCAT
>OZ024762.1:16960191-16962691 GCA_964016885.1 Eledone cirrhosa
TGTACACAAGTATTCCAATACGGCAAGGCCTAATGGATTCCCCTTGCAGTACGTACAATCTGGACACTCACACACACCTAGGTATTATGACAATACTATATATCATTTCACACCTTTTATTATTAAGGTTTTTGATGTTCTCTTGAGAGAATCGTTTTTGCTGAAAATATCGAATAATGTACACTATTTTTACCAGTATCACAAAAATACTGGTCCACCCACACACCCACACATACACACACAGACACACATATACACACACACATACACTAACATACAAAGAGACATATACACACTTCTCCGTATAAGACAAGAGCTGAAAAATATCTTTCAACATGTTAAAATACCCCCCACACACGTACAGACACATTCCTACTGACCATGAATTACTCTGCTACAGACACACACACACACACACACACACACACACACACACATATTTGTCTTAATAGGCACCTGAACTGTTGACCTTTCAACATGACTGCAATTCACACACACATCCCTACTGACCATTATCACAACAATGAACCTATTTACACACATATTTGCCTTAAAAGACTTATTTTTCAGTGACTTCTCAATCAGGCGAAAAAGGACACTCTTCGACAAACCTTCATTTGGCGCAAAATCAATTTTTAACATTCACGTGACCTCTACCGACCAATCAAAATTATTTTGACTACAATAATTTTTGCAACACAAATTGGCGCGAAACTTATAGTACTCATTCACGTGACATTCAACAACCAACCAAATTTTAATACCTCTGGAGCCACTTTTTTCACATAAAACAGGTAGAATTTCGAAAACTGATCAGAATAGAGCAAACATCACGGGCGCTCTTTCTCAAAATTATTTTTGAAAAGCATTAGAAATGCGCAACCGGTAAAAACTTAAAACTAAATACTAACCAATACTTATTACTAATTTTTTACTTATTCCTAATTAAACTATTTTTCACTGGGAACAATTTGTCAGCATTTTCTTTTCCTTTTACTAATATATATATATATATATCATCATCATCATCTTCGTTTAATGTCCATCTTCCGTGCTAGCATGGGTTAGACGGGAGTTGTCCCACTTGAGGCAAGGTTGGTCGGGTGACCGTGTCTCGCTCATATAGGACTATCTGGCAGGTTTTCTATTAGGTAGTCCTATATGAGCGAGACATGGTCTCCCAACCAACCTTGCCTCAAGTGGGACAACTCCCGTCTAACCCATGCTAGCGTGGAAGATGGACGTTAAACGAAGATGATGATGATGATATATATATATATATATATTGGAAAATGTGTGAGATCCTTGGTACAGCTAGATATATTTGAAAAAAAAGGAAAAGAATGACTTCACTTGTAGCGTTAAAAATTTTTTAATTTAATTTTATATTATATTATGAGTTGGTAGATCCATATATATATATATATATATATATATATGTTTCTACTTTTGGCACAAGGCCAGCAATTATGTCAGTGTATTACTGGTACTTTATTTTATCGACCCCGTAAGGATGAAAGGCAAAGTTAACCCCCTCTCTCTGTTGTGTCTGTCTCTCTCTCTTTCTGTTATGTCTGTCTCCCTCCCTCTCTCTCTGTTGTCTCACTCTCTCTCTCTCACTGACACAAACACACACATGCTGACACACACACATACACACTGACACACATACACAGAGTCTCTCTGACATACACACACACACACATTCAGACATGTTAACACACACATACACACTGACACACGCACACACAGTCTCTCTGACACATACAGACATGCTGACACACATACACACTAACACACACACACAGTCTCTCTGACACACACACAGACAGGTATGTGTGTGGTTAATTAGCAGGAGGTACACCAGAAGCATGAAGTAGAATATTGAGTCAAAGGTAATGATGGGGTGCGGTGGGGTGGTGTGGTGTGGAGAGGGGTGGTGTAGTAAAGTGGGGTAGTGAAGTGTAGTGGAGCTATATATATATATATTATATATATATATATATTATAACAATATGACCCTCCCCAAATATAACAATATATATATATATATATATATATATATATATATATATATATATATATATATATATATATGGTGGCTGCCAACTCGTTTTCGAGTACGGCCACTATTTTATATCCATGTAGGAGAACCCCTACCGATGCGCTGAACGAGTGTGACTTTTTAGTCCAGCCAGCGACTTGAAAACTCTGGTACAAACACTACACTTGTGACAATTATTGACACACAGTGCTGGGCCCATGGTACCATGTGACGACAAGTGCAGAGAGATCTCCAGATATAAAGCAATGTCTGTGCCGTGAAGCTTTTATAGTGAGCAAAGGCACTGCACAAAGCCAGTCCTACTCTCTTAACCAAGATGATATTTACCAAAAAGAAGAACAAGTCAACATCATTGGATACCATCAGGGTTGCAGGTGTTATATCAGGGTTTTCCTTCTCCTAGAATTCTGCCTTGACAAAGGCTAAGGGGTCATC
>OZ024762.1:16967691-16985191 GCA_964016885.1 Eledone cirrhosa
TTACTCTATATATACTATTGTATTTTCATGGTAAAGGCTTTATTTCACATAATTCAGCCTCATCACTATTTAGCATCCGTTTTTCCATGCTTGCGTAGGTTAGACTGATCATCCAGAACTGGCCACACCATACCTTGCTCCTATGAGGACTGTAAGGATGGCCAAGGATTTTACAACTGAGAACTCTGAGATACTATATTCAAATATCTATATTTTTAACTGTTGGTCAATCAATGACAAACATTGATTGCCAGCTGAATTATTTATAGAAATATAAAATATACTGAAGTGAAAACGAAACGAAACAGTGAGTGTGTTTTACTATATTTCTGGCAATATTATAACATGCCCCTCCCCATGTATAACAAAAAAATATACTGAAGCGAAAACCAAATCAAATGGTGAGTGTGTTTTATTATATATTTCTGGCATTTAACCCTTTAATGTTCAAACCAGCCAAATCCAGCCAGAATTCTCTACCTCTTTCTGTTGAAACTGGCTGTAACTGGCCACGCATACTGATGTTAAGGTATTGTTCTCAAAATAAACAATATCAAAATCTCAGATTCGATATTATGTGAGATAATTATGCGAGGTAAAGCCTTTACCATGAAAATATAATAGTATATATAGAGTAATGTAAATGTTATGTGAGATATTATGTGAGGTAAAGCCTTTACCATGAAAATATAATAGTATATATAGAGTAATGTAAATGTTATGTGAGATATTATGTGAGGTAAAGCCTTTACCATGAAAATATAATAGTATATATAGAGTAATGTAAATGTTATGTGAGATATTATGTGAGGTAAAGCCTTTACCATGAAAATATAATAGTATATATAGAGTAATGTAAATGTTATGTGAGATATTATGTGAGGTAAAGCCTTTACTATGAAAATATAATAGTATATATAGAGTAATGTAAATGTTATGTGAGATATTATGTGAGGTAAAGCCTTTACCATGAAAATATAATAGTATATATAGAGTAATGTAAATGTTATGTGAGATATTATGTGAGGTAAAGCCTTTACCATGAAAATATAATAGTATATATAGAGTAATGTAAATGTTATGTGAGATATTATGTGAGGTAAAGCCTTTACCATGAAAATATAATAGTATATATAGAGTAATGTAAATGTTATGTGAGATATTATGTGAGGTAAAGCCTTTACCATGAAAATATAATAGTATATATAGAGTAATGTAAATGTTATGTGAGATATTATGTGAGGTAAAGCCTTTACCATGAAAATATAATAGTATATATAGAGTAATGTAAATGCTAAAGGGTTTTAAGGATAAAAGGCAAAGTTAACCTCGGTCTGAGTCCAAATCCCACCGAGGTTAACTTTGCCTTTCATCCTTACAGGGTCGATAAAATAAAGTACCAGTCATGCACTGGGATAATTGCTGGCCGTGTGCCAAAAGTAGAAACAATGATATATTTCTGGCAATAATATAACATGACCCTCCTCAACTATAACAAAAAAATATACTGAAGTGAAAACCAAACCAAGTCTGTTTTATTATATATTCCTGGCAATATTAAAACAACATAAGGTTTACTCAGCTGTAGAAATGAGATGATAGGGACTGGGGTTCCTATCATTCCACTGCAAAGTGGTCGTGGAGGTGCCACGGCAAAAAAGCACCCAGCACTCACTGTAAATGAGGTTGGTGTTAGGAAGAGCATCCAGCTGTAGAAATCATGCCAGAATCAGTTCCCGTCCCACCCTTGCAAGCAGGGAAAAGTGGACGTAAAATGAAATGAAATGAAATGAAATAAGGGCGGTGGATTGGCAGTATCGGTAGAGGATTGGACGCCATGCTTTGTCGCATAGAGTTACGGCCCTTGCCATTCTGAGTTCAAATCCCGCCGAGGTTAACTTTGCCTTTCATCCTTACGGGGTCGATAAAATAAAAGTACCAGTAATGTACTGGGTAATTGCTGGCCTTGTGCCAATAGTAGAAACAATATTAAAACAACATGACCCTCCCCAAGTATAACAATAAAAGTACCAGTAATGTACTGGGTAATTGCTCTTGAGAGAGCTTCACGGCCGAAGTATTTAGAGAAGAAACCTCTTGCAAGTATTTCGGCCCTTAATTTCTTACTCTCAAAAGGAGCCAGGCTGTGTCCAGGTCATGCAATAATAACGCTTTCTGATTTAGGAACAAGGTCAGCAATTATCTCAGGAGGGTGGGGGGGGGGTAAGAAGTGTGGAGTGGGGGTTGTTGAGGGTGGGGGTAGGGATATTGTGTGAGTGGGGATGCTGAAGTGGCGGGGGGGTGGTATGGGGTGAGAAGCGTGGGTGGGGATGTTGTGGAGCTGGGTGGGGTTGTGGTGCGTCAGGTGGCATGGAGTGGAGTGAGGTGAGATGAAACGAGATGAGGTGAGGTGAGACCTGGAGGTGGAGGGGGCAGTGTGAGGTGAGGTGAGGTGAGGTGAGGCCTGGAGGGGGAGGGGGCAGTGTGAGGTGAGGTGAGGTGAGGCCTGGAGGCGGAGGGGGCAGTGTGAGGTGAGGTGAGGTGAGGCCTGGAGGGGGAGGGGGCAGTGTGAGGTGCGGTGAGGTGGTTGAGGCCCCCAAGGGAATCAGTGTGAGGTGTGGTGAGAGGTGGTGTGAATGACGCGAGCAGGTGTGAAGTGAAGTGATGGAAGTAGGAGTGTGGGGTTGGGGGGGGGGGCTAGTGTCAGGGGAGGTGAGATGAAACACAGTGGGGGTGGTTGGAGGAGGAGGGAGAGGCAGTGATAGTGCCATAGCAAGTGGTGGCGGTGGTGTGACGGAAGGTCTGATGAGATTAAGACGAGATGTAGAAATAGCATCATTGGAGATAAAAAAGATTTATTTTAGTGAGAAACACGTGAAGACAGGAACAGGAAGTTGAGTTACCTGAGAGAGGGGGAGGGGAGAGATGGGGGGAAGGGAGAGAGAGATGGGGGAGAGGGAGAGAGATGGATATATATATATATATATATTTCTGGCAATATTATAACAATATGACCCTCCCCAAATATAACAATATATACATATATATATATACATATATATATATACATATATATATATATATATATATGCAGAGGTTATATTTAATTTGTTGGGATTCAACAAGCTTAAACATTTTTTATATATATATATAAAAACGAAAATGTCTGTCTGTCTATATGCAGGCGATGCATTTCCACAGTTTCCATCCGATTTTGTTCAAATTTGATACATAAGTTATTTAGCCATCGGAGCATATCAACGTATAGCTTAAATCTTGCTCTCCCCTAAAATAGCAGAGTTCTGGGGCTATTTAAAGACAGAGTGAGGCAGGTCTTCCATGTCAACATATAGTTTAAATCTCTCTATCCCCTAAAATAGCAGAGTTCTTGGGCTATTTAAAGAGAGTGTGAGGCAAGTCTTCCATGTCAACATATAGTTTAAATCTTGCTCTCCCTTAAAATAGCAGAGTTCTGGGGCTATTTAAAGATGGTGTGAGACAGGTCTTCCATGTCAACATTTAGTTTAAATCTTGCTCTCCCCTAAAATAGCAGAGTTCTGGGGCTATTTAAAGACGGGATGAGGCAGGTCTTCCATGTCAACATATAGTTTAAATATTGCTCTCCCTTAAAATAGCAGAGTTCTGGGGCTATTTAAAGATGGTGTGAGACAGGTCTTCCATGTCAACATTTAGTTTAAATCTTGCTCTCCCCTAAAATAGCAGAGTTCTGGGGCTATTTAAAGACGGGATGAGGCAGGTCTTCCATGTCAACATATAGTTTAAATATTGCTCTCCCTTAAAATAGCAGAGTTCTGGGGCTATTTAAAGACAGTGTGAGACAGGTCTTCCATGTCAACATATAGTTTAAATATTGCTCTCCCTTAAAATAGCAGAACTCTGGGGCTATTTAAAGACGGTGTGAGGCAGGTCTTCCATGTCAACATATAGTTTAAATATTGCTCTCCCTTAAAATAGCAGAACTCTGGGGCTATTTAAAGACGGGGTGAGGCAGGTCTTCCATGTCAACATATAGTTTAAATATTGCTCTCCCTTAAAATAGCAGAGTTCTGGGGCTATTTAAAGACGGTGTGAGGCAGGTCTTCCATGTCAACATATAGTTTAAATATTGCTCTCCCTTAAAATAGCAGAGTTCTGGGGCTATTTAAAGACGGTGTGAGGCAGGTCTTCCATGTCAACATATAGTTTAAATATTGCTCTCCCTTAAAATAGCAGAACTCTGGGGTTATTTAAAGACAGGGTGAGGCAGGTCTTCCATGTCAACATATAGTTTAAATATTGCTCTCCCTTAAAATAGCAGCGTTCTGGGGCTATTTAAAGACGGGGTGAGGCAGGTCTTCCATATCAACATATAGTTTAAATATTGCTCTCCCTTAAAATAGCAGAACTCTGGGGTTATTTAAAGACAGGGTGAGGCAGGTCTTCCATGTCAACATATAGTTTAAATCTTGCTCTCCCTTAAAATAGCAGAGTTCTGGGGCTATTTAAAGACAGTGTGAGGCAGGTCTTCCATGTCAACATATAGTTTAAATATTGCTCTCCCTTAAAATAACAGAACTCTGGGGCTATTTAAAGACGGTGTGAGGCAGGTCTTCCATGTCAACATATAGTTTAAATATTGCTCTTCCTTAAAATAGCAGAACTCTGGGGCTATTTAAAGACGGGGTGAGGCAGGTCTTCCATGTCAACATATAGTTTAAATATTGCTCTCCCTTAAAATAGCAGAGTTCTGGGGCTATTTAAAGACAGGGTGAGGCAGGTCTTCCATACATACATTATTTGTGGTATAAAAACGCTGAGAGTTGGTGAAATAAATCACTGCCACTACTGGAATTGAATAAACAAAACTGTAGCTGTATGTTGCATATCAAATCTTATATTTTGTCTGATGAAAACATACTTAAACACCATGGTACCTTTGAAATATGTATAATAAAATATATATTTTGATTATGAGAATATTTTTCATTTATTAATATTTTGAATAATTGGGGAGACCCAAGAAAACCTGGGATGAGGTGATAAAAGCTGACCTTACCCAATTACACCTCTCAAAGGCGATGACACACGACCGTGACCTCTGCCGTCACACAGTAATACAGAAGACCCGACCCCCCACACTGTAAAATGGACGTGTAGGCGCCACGGAAGAAAGCACCCAGCACTCACTATAAATTAGGTTGGTGTTAGGAAGGGCATCCAGCTGTAGAAATCAAGCCAGAATCAGTTCCTGTATGAGCAAGGCATGGTCAGCTGACTGGACACTGCCTACAACAGGACAACCCGTCTAACCCATGCAAGCAGGGAAAAACGGACGTAAAACAGTGATGATGATGCTGATGATATATATATATATCATCATCATCATCATTTTATGTCCACTTTTCCCTGCTTGCAAGGGTGGGGCAGGAACTGATTCTGGCTTGATTTCTACAGCTGGAGGCCCTTCCTAACACCAACCTCATTTTCAGTGAGTGCTGGGTGCTTTTTTGCCGTGGCACTTCCACGACCACTTTGCAGTGGAATGATAGGGACCCCAGTCCCTATCATCTCATTTCTACAGCTGAGTAAATTGGAGCAATGTGAAATAAAGTGTCTTGCTCAAGGAAACAACACATCACCCGGTCTGAGAATTGAACTCACAACCTTTCGATTGCAAGGCCAATGCTCTAACCACTAAGCCATGTGCCTCCATAAATAATTATATTTCATTTAAATATTTCTTACAAATGGCTGGTTGTAGAAATTCTGTATATTCTTGAATATAAGCCAAGGAATATGTGACAAAAAGAAAAAAAAAATTGCTGGTAAAATGGGAAGTTGGCTTATATTCACCAGGTAAACAATGTCTTGATTAGCTCCCTCGGCTTATAAATGGGATTTGAATTTTTGTTAATTTCTCAGGCTGATAAGGGGGTTGGCTTTTATTCGAGTATATACTGTACATATTAAAACCATTTTTCATGAACTAATTTGAGATTTTATGGGGTTTATTTTGTAAAAGGGCTGTAGGAAAAGTTCCAATCCTAGAAGAATAGTCTCACACTAAAATGTTTAAAGGTGAACAAGACAATGACTGAGAAAAGGACCAGTTGGTTACTATGTACAAAATGACAATAGTATGGATATAGATATATCATCATCATCATCATCACCATTTTACGTCCGTGTTTCCCTGCTTGCAAGGGTGGGACGTTGTATATATATGTGTATATCTGTATTTTAATAAATATTTGATATACCACCACCACCATCACCACCACCACCACCATCACCACCACCACCACCACCACAACCACCACCACCAACACCAACACCACCACCACAACCACCACACCACTGCCATCAACACCAGGTGAGGTGCATACATAATAAAGAACTTGGGTCAGTTACACTGAACTCCCCTCTCCTCCCTTCCACTCCAGCCCACCCCAAATTGCTGGTATTGTACCTGAAGTAGAAGCTACTATTAAGGTCACATCCTTCATTAACACCAACATCTAAAGACCCTTTTATCAACATTATCAATTCAAACTCCCTTGATTACCATTCCCTCGCTAAAATGGAAATAGAAATTCCTTGTTTGTTGTGGAACTAATTCCACACCAGTGAACCAGAACGTTCTAGAATGCTGGGGGGGGGGGGGGTAGTGTGGGAGGTAGTGGTGGTGGGGGGGTAGTGCAGGAGGTAGTGGTGGTGTTGTGTGTGTGGGGTAGTGGTGGTGTGGTGGTTGTGGTGGTGTTGTTGTTGTTGTTGTTGGTGGTGGTGGTTGTGTGGTGGTTGTGGTGGTGGTGTTGGTGGCGTTGGTGGTGGGGGTAGTAGTAGTGGCGGGGGTGGTAGTAATGGTGTTGGTGGTGTTGGTGGTGTGGTGGTGGTAGTAGTGGTGGCAGTGGTGTTGGTGGTGTAGTGGTGGTGGTGTGGTGGTGGTGGTGGTGGTGGTGTGGTGGTTGTGGTGGTGGTGGTGGTGGTGTGGTGGTTGTGGTGGTGGTGGTAGTGGTGGGGGTGGTGTTGGTAGTGGTGGGGGGGGTGTTGGTAGTGGTGGTGGTGGTGGTGTTTGTGGTTTAGTGGTGGTGGTGGTGGTGGTGGTGTTGGTGGCGGTGGTGTGGTGGTGGTGGTGGTGTTGGTGGTGGTGGTGTTGGTGGTGGTGGTGGTGGTAGTGGTGGTGTTGGTAGTTGTGGTGGTGGTGTAGTGGTGGTGGTGTTGATGGTGGTGGTGGTGTTGGTGGTGGTGTTGATGGTGGTGTTGGGGTGGTAGTAGTGGTGATGGTAGTAGTGGTGGCAGTGGTGGTGGTGGTGTTGGTGGTGTAGTGGTGTTGGTGGTGTAGTGATGGTGGTGTGGTGGTGGTAGTAGTGGTGATGGTGATGGTGGTGATGGTGATGAGGAAGTGGGATGTGATTTTGGGAAGATTTGGATGTTATTTCTATTAAGTTAATCTAACCAGACAGAATCTGGTTCCCTTGGTTTGGTAAGAAGTTGATATAAGGGAATGGCAGTATATTTATATATATATACATATATATATATGTGTATATATATACACATATATATATGTGTGTATATATATATAAGTATATATATACACATATATATATGTGTGTATGTATGTATATACACATATATATATATGTGTGTATATATATATATATATCTATATACACATATATATATATATGTGTGTATATATATATATATATCTATATATACACACACATATATATACATACATAGATATATACATACATATATATATATACAAATACATAAATACATATATATACATACATATACACATACATAAATACATACATATACATATATACATACACATATATATATATATATATATATATATATATATATATACACATATATATGCATGTATATATATATATATATATATAGACACACACATATATATATATACACACACGTTTCTTTGTTCCGTTTTACACATATATGCGTGTGCGTATATATATATATATACAGTTAGAGACAAGAAATATTCCCACCACATCAACTAATCCCTAAAGTGGATCCAATGTCCACAAGGGCACAAAAGAGGGGGACAAATACAAATGGGGAGTTTACATACAGGTATATGAAAATAAAACTATTAATAAAATAACAAATAATAATTGAAATCCCCAATAGAGGGGGGGAGGCGTTACACAGGGGTTGTACACACCCCGAAAAAATGTACAACCCTCATCTCCAGGAGCACCAAGAGTGAGTACTCCCTTCCTCTTCCTCTTTTTCCTCAACCTACAGGCTTATATAGAGAGAAGGCCCAACCACTCGGGCCATCTTTACCACATTCACCCACCTTTTATAAAACTTGCTGGGGTACAGCACCTCTCTCTCTATCCTGATTCTTCTTCCAAAATGGTATTTGAAAAAAATGATATTTGAAAAAACGAATCAGTTGTTCGCCGGAGAGAAAAGTGTCTGACCTCAGCCCTTTTAACCTCGTCCACCATAGCCATAACACATAGGAAAACCACCTCTCCCTTGTTTTTGAAGGAGGGTGCTGGTTTGATCATGACAATGGACTCGGTGGTCAACCGGATTGGTCCCACCCACGACAATAGTCGTTCTACATAGCCCCACAGGTCGGTAACGCCCGGGCAGTGTACAAATGCGTGCGCGACGGTTTCATCGTCGCGCACGCATCTCGGACAGATCTTTTTCGAAGGGTCCCTACCCGGGCGCCCGTGTCTGTAGAGCTTGTCTCGAACAGGTAGAGCTCCTCGGTAGCACTGCCAGGCCAGGGACTTTTGGAAGTTGTCCATTGGTCCCGGGTGGAAGGTCCTACCGAACAGACTGGCCAGTTCGTCCTCCTCTACGCCTAGAGTTTCTCCGAGCGTGTCGTCACACTTGCTGCGGACCAGCCCTCTATAGAATGTCGAACTGGAGTCTCCACTGATTACCGGGTCCGTTTGCCAGAGGACTGTGAGCGCCTGAGCACATTCGATGTGCCAGTCGCCCATTTTCCTCGGTCTTTACTTGACCCAGGAGATGGACAGATAGACAGATATGCAGGTAGACAGATAGGTAGATAGGCAGATAGGCAGGTAGGTAGATAGGCAGGTAGACAGATAGGCAGGTAGACAGATAGGCAGGTAGATAGACAGATAGACAGATAGGCAGGTAGAGAGATAGGTAGATAGACAGATAGGCAGATAGGTAAATAGGCAGATAGACAGGTAGGTAGATAGGCAGATAGACAGATAGGCAGGTAGATAGACAGATAGGCAGGTAGATAGACAGATAGACAGATAGGCAGGTAGAGAGATAGGTAGATAGACAGATAGGTAGATAGACAGATAGGCAGATAGGTAAATAGGCAGATAGACAGGTAGGTAAATAGGCAGATAGACAGGTAGGTAAATAGGCAGATAGACAGGTAGGTAGATAGGCAGATAGACAGATAGGCAGGTAGACAGATAGGCAGGTAGGTAGATAGGTAGATAGACAGATAGGCAGATATGTAGATAGGCGGATAGGTAAATAGGCAGATAGGTAAATAGGTAAGATAGACAGAGATAGGCAGATAGGCAGGTAGGTAGATAGGCAGATAGGGAGGTAGATAGACAAGATGAGCTAATGAGTCATATCTAACGACATGATCAATGTAGTCAGACTGAGGACCTCTCGTTAGACACTCTATCCGGTTCAGCAGAAGAAGGAACGGTGACTCATTATATTCTGTGAAATAATCGGTGTTTCACAGACATACTGGGACAATATGAAAGTTGGTAGTGATGGAGGGGGAGAATATTGATCTGTTAGTGTAGTTATAGAAGTGGTGGTGGTGGTGGTGGTGGTGTAGCTATAGAAGTAGTGGTGGTGGTGGTGGTGGTGGTGGTGGTGTAGCTATAGAAGTAGTGGTGGTGGTGGTGGTGGTGGTGGTGGTGGTGTAGCTATAGAAGTAGTGGTGGTGGTGGTGGTGGTGTAGCTATAGAAGTAGTGGTGGTGGTGGTGATGGTGGTGATGGTGGTGGTGTAGCTATAGAAGTAGTGGTGGTGGTGATGGTGGTGGTGTAGCTATAGAAGTAGTGGTGGTGGTGGTGGTGGTGTAGCTATAGAAGTAGTGGTGGTGGTGGTGGTGGTGGTGGTGGTGGTGGTGTAGCTATAGAAGTAGTGGTGGTGGTGGTGGTGGTGTAGCTATAGAAGTAGTGGTGGTGGTGGTGGTGGTGTAGCTATAGAAGTAGTGGTGGTGGTGGTGGTGGTGGTGGTGGTGGTGGTGGTGGTGGTGTAGCTATAGAAGTAGTGGTGGTGGTGGTGGTGGTGGTGGTGTAGCTATAGAAGTAGTGGTGGTGGTGATGGTGGTGGTGATGGTGGTGGTGATGGTGGTGGTGGTGGTGGTGGTGATGGTGGTGGTGTAGCTATAGAAGTAGTGGTGGTGGTGATGGTGGTGGTGTAGCTATAGAAGTAGTGGTGGTGGTGATGGTGGTGGTGGTGGTGGTGATGGTGGTGGTGGTGGTGGTGGTGGTGGTGGTGGTGGTGATGGTGGTGGTGTAGCTATAGAAGTAGTGGTGGTGGTGGTGGTGGTGGTGATGGTGATGGTGGTGGTGTAGCTATAGAAGTAGTGGTGGTGGTGATGGTGGTGATGGTGGTGGTGTAGCTATAGAAGTAGTGGTGGTGGTGATGGTGGTGGTGGTGGTGGTGGTGGTGTTAGTGTAGCTATAGAAGCAGTGGTGATGGTGGTGGTGGTGGTAGGTTGGTGGTGGTGGTAGGGTGGTGGTGGTGGTGTTAGTGTAGTTATAGTAGTGGTGTTGGTGGTGGTGATGGTGGCGGTAGGTTGTTGGTGGTGGTGGTGGTGGTGTGGCGATGGTGGTGGTGGTGTCAGTGTAGTTATAGAAGTAGTGGTGGTGGTGGTGGTGATGGTGGTGATGGTTGTGGTAGGTTGGTGGTGATGGTGGTGATGGTGGTGGCGGTAGTGGTGGTAGTGGTGGTAGTGGTAGTGGTCGTGGTGGTGGTGGTGGCGATAGGGGTGGTGGTGTGGTGGTAGTGGTGGTGGTGATAGTGGTAGGGTGGTGGTAGGTTGGTGGTGGTAGGTTGGTGGTGGTAGGGTGGTGGTAATAGGGTGGTGGTGTTGTTGGAAGTGGTGGAAGTGGTGGTAGTGGTGGTGGTGTGATGGTGCTGTTGGTGGTAGTGTTGGTAGTGGCGGTGGTGGTAGTAGTGGTGTTGGTGGTGGTGGTGGTAGCAGTGGTGTTGTTGTTGATGGTGGTAGTGTTGGTGGTGTTGATGGTAGTGGTGGTGTTGGTAGCTGCAGAAAATGGAAACTATTTCCTTTTTTACTATAAGAGGAATTCCTTAAATATACCATGTCATTGAAAATATTTCACTTAAACATACACATGTATGTATATATATATATATATATATATATATATATATATATATATATACATACACATGTATGTATGTATATATATATATGTATGTAAAGGGTAAACAGAAATAACAACACAATCGGTACAGTATATGGAAGGTATATATTAGGTTAACTCTAGAAATAGCAGGTCTTAACGTTTCGGACGCTAGTCCCTCATCAGATGCAAGAATGAGAAATAAGATAGATTGAAGGAGCAGGCGGGGGTGTAATTTGAAAAAAATGTCTTTAGATAAAAAAAAAAATATATATATATATATATATAAGGGATAACAAAATATCGTTATAGGTAATCCAATTAGAGGTTGTGAATACTTCTTATTATGGATAGTTTTAGCGTACGGCGTAACAAAACTCAACAATGGGTTTACGTAGATGACGAGTTTATGATTTCACTTGTATTCTTATGTAAGTTTATCTTGGAGTAATAATTTTGAAAAAGTGGAGAATAACATGGTCAACAGTACAAAAAAGGGGATTTATGTGCAGTCTAACAATTGTTTCACTGATAGAGCTGTCCAAAAATTGCTGAACACTAAAAACAGTGCCACTCAATTTTAAATACGATGTTAACTCTATTAGATCTTCAGAAACTGAGAGTTAACATCGTATTTAAAATTGAGTGGCACTGTTTTTAGTGTTCAGTAATTTTTAGACAACTCAGTGAAACAATTGTTAGACTACAAATAAATCCCCTTTTTTGTACTGTTGCCCATTTTATTCTCCACTTTTTCGTACTGTTGACCATTTTATTCTCCACTTTTTCAATTATATATATATATAAATATATATATATATATATATACACATGCATGTGTGTATATCAAAACTCATACACTGTTGACTTTCCTGACATTTGTACATTATTCTATGTACTATACATGCACCTTTGATGAGTTGTAGTGCACCTGAGCACTGTACACAATAATTTTCATTATTATTATACATTGGTGGTGGTTTGGCAGTATCGGTAGAGTGTCGGACAACATGCTTTGTAGCACAGAGTTACGCCCCTTTACAGTCAGAGTTCAAATCCTGCCGAGGTTAACTTTGCCTTTCATCCTTACGGGGGGTCAATAAAATAAAGTAGCAGTAATGCACTGGGGTAATTGCTGGCCTTGTGCCAAAAGTAGAAACAATTATTATTATACATTGGCTGGTTGCCAGATGAGGTTTGTCAGAAGATGATATAGCAATTATTACTAAACAGTAAGGAGTGATTCCATGATGGCTATGGGATAGTCCCTCATCTTTGAAAGTGTTAATGTCACACACAAACACACACACACACATATATATATATATATATAGACACACACACACACACACACACACACACACACACACACACACACACACACACACACACACACAGGCAGATGTATATATACACATGTGTACAGCTGTATGAAGCTACAGAGTATATATATTTATGTATCATCCCATTTTACATAACATATGACACACACATACCTATATATATTGTCTGTATCTATATCCTTTTGTACTCTGAAGAAGGGCTAAAGCCCAACACGTCAAACTTTCTTTCCACTTTTCCATATAAAGCGTGAAACTAATAAAACTTTTTGTACCTCTGTTTATCGTTCTCTCTCTCTCTCTCTCTCTCTCTCTCTCTCTCTCTATATATATATATATATAGTTGTTAGCTGCTGGGACACTGCATCCTTTAAGACACTCATGCTTCCCGAGATACGCCAAAACTGCACCTGATGTACCCCTTCCATGCACATGCACACATGCGTGTATCGTGGCTCGTGCACTGTTCATTTTACTGGTGTTTGTGCATTGCCCCATGTACTGTACATGCACTTTTGATGAGTTGTGGTGCACCTGAGCACTGTACACAGTGTTTCATTATTGTTGTTGTTATTATTATTGTATCATGACTCGTGCATTGTTCAATTTCCTGACATTTGTGCATTATTCTATGTGCTATACGTGCACCTTTGATGAGTTGTGGTGCACCTGAGCACTGTACACAGTGTTTCATTATTGTTGTTGTTGTTATTATTATTGTATCATGACTCGTGCACTGTTCATTTTCCTGACATTTGTGCATTATTCTATGTGCTATACGTGCACTTTTGATGAGTTGTGGTGCACCTGAGCACTGTGCACAATAATTTCATTATTATTATATATATATATTAGTGTATGATTGGTGATTGGAAACTTTTTATGGTTGGAGGCCCTTCCTAACAAACAGTGAGGAGGGCTTTTCAGCAGCTGTGTCATAGACATGACAGCTTCTCTAATGTTGGTGATCTACAGGATAAACTATCACCCAGTACATTCTGTAAAGTGGTTAATGATAGGGAGTGTGGCGCGCGGGGGGGGGGGGGGGGGGGCATCCAAGTGTAGAAATCCTGCCATACAAAATGTCAGGAGGACTCTTCAGCAGTGTGAAAGACATGATAACCTCCCTAATGTTGGTGTCAGGATAAAACTCACTCGGTAGAACATGGGAGGTTATATCAGAAAACCTCCTGGCCAGAGGCATAACTAGGGAAAATAGCCCCTATGGCAAGCAGTGAAATTGCACCTCTGCCCAGCACTGTATTTTTACCTATGGAGACCTAGTAATTTATATAAATGGTTTAATGACCCAGCCACCATAGTGTTTCTCAGCCATGATAATCAAAGACAGGTCATACATCTGAAGGAGTTTCTTTTTTCACTCTCTGACGAGACTTATTTGACTTTAATAGAAACACGGTCCTAGTCCAAGTGGCGCCCCCTACATGTGGTGCCCAGGGCACGTGCCATGCTTGCCAGACCCTGGTTATGCCTCTGGCTCTAACCCTAGTGCTGTTAAATATACTCTCCAGGTTTCTTTTCAATGGCTGGTAACACCTTACCAGCACCACTCGAGTAAAGTAATTATTTAACCCAGAAATGGGGCCCTAACACTTGTACTGCTGCGGGCCAGAGCAGACCTGGGAGTGATAACAACTAAGGGGTAACTCCACATTCTTCACAGCTACTGAACTCCCAAACTGGAGCCTTGCCACTGGATTTAGTCTAATGTCATACCCAGGACATTTATCTAACCCATAAACGGGGCCTTAACAGGTACTACTACTCCAGGGGGCCAGAGCTGATCTGGGAGTGATAACAACTAACGGGTAACTTGGTAGAGCATGGGAGCTTATATCGGGCCACCTGGAGATCAGAGGCTCCACTTGTGAACTGACCAGTCTGTGACATGTCCAACCCATGCTAGCAGGGAAAACATTAACCCTTTAACATTTACATAACTCTATATTTACTATTGTATTTTCACAGTAAAGGCTTTACCTCACATAATATTGAAGCTATTGAGATTTTGATGATATTTATTTTGAGAACAATACCTTAACGTCAGTATGAGTGGCCATTTACAGCCGGTTTGAGCAGAAAGAGGTGACAGAATTCTGGCCGGATACGGCCAGTTTAAATGCTAACGGGTTAAATCATGATGATAATGATGATGATGATGGTGATGATGGTTGTGTAAATTGCTCTGCAATTATAGTAAAAAAAATTTTTTGGCACTAAAATATAAAACAATAAACAAAGAAAATCATACAAAATTAGAAGAAAAAAAAGGGCCCCCCCCCCTCTCCAAATTTTTTCCATGTTCTTCACTCATAAATAGAATTTAGTTTAGGGGTGTAGTCCCGTTTAGATTCCTGTTTTTAACAGTAATAGACGGGCCCCACTCCTCTTGTATTATCTTACATAGAATAGTTAGAGAGAGGTGGGCTTGTATTGACTGGTAGAGTGGAGGGGGCAGGGGCGCTAGTGAGGGAGTGGAGTACAGTGAGAGAAGGAGATAGAGGGAGAGGGGTACAGTGGGGGGGATAGAGAGAGGAAGAAGAAAGAGAGGGGAGATAGATTGGAAAAAGAGAAAAGGAAGAAAAAGAAAAAGAAAAAGAAAAAGAAAAAGAAAAAGAAAAAGAAAAAATACACACACACATACATACAGCAACAGAAACACACACACACAGGAACACACATACATACAGGCCCACACACACACACAGATACACACATACATACATACACACACAGATACACACATACATACATACACACACACACATACAGGCCCACACACACACATGCATACACAGAGGAACAGACAGAGACACACCCAACACACATACTTACACACACACAGGTCTGTACAAATATGTGTGTATGTGATGTAGTGGTCTTAATTCCTCAGACACCTCTGTCAAACCACCCCACCACCCTCTCTATCTAGAAATATCCTATTATCTCAACTATTATTTCCAGTGGTCCACTGGTAATATCTTCATTGGGACATACACATTATAGTCCACCCCACCACTACCACTACTACACCACCACTACTACACCACTACACTACCACTATACCACCACCACTACTACACTACCACCACTACACCACTACCACTACACCACCACTACTACACCACCACCACTACACCACCACTACACCACCACCACTATACCACCACTACTACACCACCACCACTACTACACCACCACCACTACACTACCACTACACTACCACTACACTACCACTATACCACCACCACTACTACACTACCACCACTACACCACCACTACTACACTACCACCACTACACCACCACACCACCACCACCACTACACCACCACTACTACACCACCACTACACCACCACTACTACACCACCACCACTACCACTACACCACCACCACACCACCACCACCACTACTACACCACCACCACTACACCACCACCACTACACTACCACTATACCACCACCACTACTACACCACCACCACTACTACACCACCACCACTACACCACCACCTATATATCGGATGTTTCTATGCCTGTTGTTGAGTGACACCATGAAGACATAATATCTTTCTCTGCAGAGACATTAACATAACAGTTCTTGCTCGTTGCTATAGCAACGGTTCGGGAATAATAATAATAATAATAATAATAATAATAATAATAATGGTTTCTTTATTTTAATGATTTCTTTATTAACCACAAGGGTTTACATAAAGTAGACATTAAGGACAGTGCAGGACAATACAGGACGGTACAAATGGACATTTCTGCGTGTAAAAAAAACAAAAACAGGATGTAACAAAAAATAACAATGTAAAATTCCCCAATAGGGGGGGGGGAGACTTCCGTGGGACATTTGTGGAGAAAGCTCATTAAAAGTGACCCTGACCACCGGGGCAAGTGCCCTCTCCCAGTTTTCCACCTTTAATTTACAGACACATACTCAGAGTAGGCCCATTCACTCGGGCCATACTTGCTCCTCTCACCCATCTTTCAACAAAATGCTGGGAAGAGAGTACTTCCCTCTCTACCCTGATTTGCCTTTTCAAATTTCTTTATTGGCCAGAAGGGCTGACATCAAGAAAAACATTACAGACGGCACAGGACGGGACGATGTGGGTTTTGTGCGTGTAAATATTTGTTATTTATATAAGAAAAGAAAAAAAAGGACATAGAAACATATCATCATCATCATCATCGTTTAATGTCCATCTTCCACGCTTGCATGGGATTGGACGGGAGTTTTCCCACTTGAGGCAAGAGTGGTTGTCCTGCTCGCATAGGACTGTCTGGCAGGTTTTCTACGGCTGGATGCCCTTCCTAACACCAACCACGTTTACAGTGTTGAACTGGGAGGTTTTTACCGTGTTACCTACACGGCCACATTACAGCGTGGACTGTGTGTTTTATTGTCGTGACACCTACACAACCTCATTTGTTTCGGCCTGGATGTTGTGGTATATATATATATATATATATAAACAATGATTTCTTTATTGGCCACAAGGGAGACTTTATTTTAATAATAATAATTTCATTTATTGGTCACAAGGGCCGACATATAGGGGACAATACAAAAGACTGGGACAGTGGGGTTTTACAGAAAAAAATCGAGTAAACAATATGAATAACAATAACAAAGTAACAATAAAAATACAATAAAAATTCCCCAATAGGGGGGAGGGGGATGACCACCCAGGGTTCGCTCAGGTACCCCACCAATCCTGAACGACCCCCGACGCTTCGAGAGC